>CAKAOI010042269.1:0-11578 GCA_916701655.1 Sebastiscus albofasciatus | reverse complement strand
CCCCACAGCGGCCCACAGCGCTCACAGCCCTCCACAGCGCCCCACAGCGGCCCACAGCGCCCCACAGCGACCCACAGTGCCCCACAGCGCCCCACAGCAGCTCACAGCCCTCCACAGCGCCCCACAGCGCTCCACAGCGCCCATAGCGCTCACAGCGCTCACAGCCCTCCGCAGTGATCCACAGCGCTCACAGCGCCCACAGCGCCCACAGCGCTCACAGCCCTCCACAGCGCCCCACAGCGGCCCACAGCGCCCCACAGCCCACCACAGCGCCCCACAGCGCTCCACAGTGCCCCACAGCGGCCCACAGCGGCCCACAGTGGCCCACAGCGGCTCACAGCCCTCCACAACGCCTCACAGCGCCCCACAGCGGCTCACAGCGCCCCACAGCGCCCCACAGCGCCCCACAGCCCTCCACAGCACCCCACAGCGGCCCACAGCGCTCACAGCCCTCCACAGCGCCCCACAGCGGCCCACAGCGCCCCACAGCGACCCACAGTGCCCCACAGCGCCCCACAGCAGCTCACAGCCCTCCACAGCGCCCCACAGCGCTCCACAGCGCCCATAGCGCTCACAGCGCTCACAGCCCTCCGCAGTGATCCACAGCGCTCACAGCGCCCACAGCGCCCACAGCGCTCACAGCCCTCCACAGCGCCCCACAGCGGCCCACAGCGCCCCACAGCCCTCCACAGCGCCCCACAGCCCTCCACAGTGCCCCACAGCGGCCCACAGCGGCCCACAGTGGCCCACAGCGGCTCACAGCCCTCCACAACGCCTCACAGCGCCCCACAGCGGCTCACAGCGCCCCACAGCGCCCCACAGCGCCCCACAGCCCTCCACAGCACCCCACAGCGGCCCACAGCGCTCACAGCCCTCCACAGCGCCCCACAGCGGCCCACAGCGCCCCACAGCGACCCACAGTGCCCCACAGCGCCCCACAGCAGCTCACAGCCCTCCACAGCGCCCCACAGCGCTCCACAGCGCCCATAGCGCTCACAGCGCTCACAGCCCTCCGCAGTGATCCACAGCGCTCACAGCGCCCACAGCGCCCACAGCGCTCACAGCCCTCCACAGCGCCCCACAGCGGCCCACAGCGCCCCACAGCCCTCCACAGCGCCCCACAGCCCTCCACAGTGCCCCACAGCGGCCCACAGCGGCCCACAGTGGCCCACAGCGGCTCACAGCCCTCCACAACGCCTCACAGCGCCCCACAGCGGCTCACAGCGCCCCACAGCGCCCCACAGCCCTCCACAGCACCCCACAGCGCCCCACAGTGGCTCACAACCCTCCACAGCGCCCCACAGCGGCTCACAGCCCTCCACAGCGCCCCACAGTGCCCCACAGCGGCCGGAGGGGAAGCTCCATACCCGACTGCAGCTTGAGAGGGGAGATGACTAGATCAGCGAAAATGTACATTTCAACTTTCAATTTATGCTTCTCACAGTACTGTAGTCTGTATGAAATGATTATGATCCTATCACACGTTGTATTACCCTTTGTTGAATAAATGCTTTCAAACGGGCATTTCTAACATCAATGGTGCTCACTGACTGCTTGGCACTGCAGCAGCAACTCTGTCAAGAAGTGCTGTTTTCAGGTCATCCTGTGCCCAATATTGATGTTGCAGCAGTGTTATTTAATAAAACATAAATCATGTTAACGTTTATTACATCAATTGAATATTTTGACATTTTAAATTTTCATTAATCGTCGTTGAAACCATGTTACGCGCTCTGTACGGAACACCGTTAAGCTTAATGATCTTCCTACACAGGTTGAGACTCTTCACCACTTTACTGAAAAACTGTTTGTCCAAAAGACAACAGTCACAGTGTAGACTGTCTAATGGATGTTCCTCCAGAGAATGGGCAGAGCGTCGAACTTGTCAGGCTCTCAACAACAGAGGAGTGCTGCCTGGCGTGGCGCTGAAGGGCGTAAAGTGTATGGAACACCGTACCAGAGCTCCGCAAGGACATTTTCGAAAATACTAATTTAACGTTAGTTAAATATCTGTTAAAAATAAAGCAGGATTTTGTAAATTGAAGGAGAATTACTCTCGAAAAGAAGAGCAGTTGGTGGTTAGCCACTATGGTTAGCCACTATGGTTAGCCACTATGGTTAGCCTATGGGACCATGGATGTATAAAGAGAACTAGATCCAGCGTTGGAGGCGGGGCCCAGAGTGTCTCAGTGGAGCATGAAGACAAAATGACTCCACTTCCGACTGGAAAAGTACCCGGATCTTCTGGTGATCTTCCTCATCCATTGGGCCCATAGAGCAGGCGCAGTAGTGTTTCCTTTAACTCCTCCTCCCAGCCCTCGCTCCAGCCTCGGTCTGGGTCTCATTCACATGAACAGAGGAAGGGAAGTAACTCTGGATTCAGCTATTAGTGCATTTTATAACTTTTAGGACCTGATGATTTAAATCAGGACTATTACAGTGTTCATACTGGGGAGCTGATTCACCTCAAAATAAATGACCCTCTGAGTTACAGATGTCTCTTTCCCAATGGAAGTCTATGGGAAAAGTCTTTTTGGGCCCGATGGCATCACGTGATGGACACGGAAGTTGTAGTACCGCCGTTTGGCCACTACGAAAGTTGGCATTAACGACCGGCGCTCTTCCTGGAGGGTTGTATTGGACTAACTAGCCTAGTTATACTTCCGCTACCTCACTGGAAGTTACGCCCCCATCATCCTTTCTACAGTAACACCCCCGAGAATAAGGTGGATAAGAGATTTTAAATGTCAGTGGGAACATTCTGGTAGAATAAAGGTGAAATAAAGTAAAAACTGTGTTGTAGTGTGAAGAGTCCGTGTTGTAGCAGCAGCAGCCTGGAGGTGACGGTCTGAACCAGACTTCACTTTATCTGCTCACGTTTTCAGACATCTGCCTCAGAGATTTAAGCCTCTGGAATATTGTTTATGGTGCTATCAGCAATGAAGAATAGAGTAGCAGCAGCTCTGGAAACATTGTCCCTCCCTGCTACATCATATAATAACAGAATACATATAACAGTTTTCACTCGGACTATTTCTTCAATAGAAAGATTTGACAGTTGACGGTGAGCTCCCTGGATCCTTCAAAGTAACTCAGACAGTGTTTCAGGAAACACACACTGCTCCAGATTCTTTATGATGTCAGCGCCACTCACTAAACTCCATTCACCTCCGTGGTAATGAGGTGGCAGCAGGAATCTATGTGAGATATTAACAACGTTGGCGTCTGAACCTCTGTTAGATACGTCTGAAGCTCTGTTAGATATGTCTGAACCTCCGTTAGATACGTCTGAAGCTCAGTTAGATACGTCTGAAGCTCCGTTAGATACGTCTGAACCTCCGTTAGATACGTCTGAAGCTCAGTTAGATACGTCTGAAGCTCCGTTAGATACGTCTGAAGCTCCGTTAGATACGTCTGAAGCTCCGTTAGATACGTCTGAACCTCCGTTAGATACGTCTGAAGCTCCGTTATTAGCTGTTTTTTGTTCTTTGGGTGAACTGACCTTTTAAAATATGTACAAATCTATACATTTATAGTTTAAATGACCACAGTAGTATGACAGTCATCCACAGAAGCCCTATGTTATATTATATTAAGGTTCTTTTCCTTATGACAAGCCATCAGCCCTGTTCTGTTGTTTACTTCCAGATTAACACCCTCCAACAATAAAACACCCTTCATTACTTCTTTTTAGTCCTTCCTTTTTCAGAATAAATAAAAATGATATAGTAAATATACCCTTTGTGAGTGGACATCTAAAGTAAGATTATTTACACGTAGTATTGTCCTCGTAGTCTAGTGTCCCCTCGTTGTCCTGCTGGGCTCAGTCTCCTCTCCATGCTCTCTAAGGCAATGCAGATGATTGTGATGTTACTGTGATCGTGTGCTGATGTCTCTCAGTAACTCAGCAAGCTGTAATTCTTCTCTCATGACCTTCTGACCTGAACTACCTGCTGTACAGTCCTACCTCTGTGTCTTGGTCAGGGTTCTTTGTTTAGGTTAACGTGTGTGGGATTTAAATAGATGAGAATGTGCTATATTAGGCCTGTTGTATATCATGTAGAGGATCCACCTGTATAATCATCCACATGCAACAAGCATCATTGTTTTGGTTGTTTCTTTTTCCTCCATGAATCACTGTCAGTCTGGCGCCTGCATGTGACCTGTAGCCCCTGCTGCGGCTGTTTCTGCTCACCTCTTCTCAATATGTATGAAACATTTAACCACAAATACTCTGTTTTTATCCTTCACTGGAGAACTGACCCTCATGTCTGCATTGCTTTGAAAGAGGCATGGTTTGGAGTAGAGTGTGTAACTGATTATTGATTAATATGAGGTTGTGTGTGGATTTAGATGAAGATGGTTAGAAAGCATTTCTATCACCAAACCTTACAAACCCCTTTGTTTATACAGCCTCCCAGTGAGCTTCTGCATTCAGTCATTAGTTGAACACATAATGTTACAACATGTACTGACCTCAACAGTCTCAAAGGTGTCAGGCTGGATGCAGATCTCCATCAGTCTCCTCTCATAAGGTAGAGATGGACCTGCTGCTACTACTACGATACTATCAGACCAAGTTAGAACATGTGGTTTGGTCTTTGCTCTCCTTTGGAATATGAGAAATGTCTTTCCAGGGCTGAGGGTTTGAACAAACTGATTCCCATGTTCATGGTGTACGTCCTCTCCCAGTCCCCAACTTTACCACGTGTCCACAAACGACCACCACAGCAGCTCGTCTCACTCATCACTGACAGGAGCTGCTGTGGGGGTCATGATGCCACATGGCTGACCTCCTCCACCCTACTCCACCCTCCTCCTCCCTCCTCCACCCTCCTCCTCCACCCTCCACCCTCTTCCACCCTCCTCCTCCACCCTCCTCCTCCCTCCTCCTCCACCCTCCTCCTCCCTCCTCCACCCTCCTCCACCCTCAGTGTCTTTGGTAACTGGAGCTTGCCCTTCCTCAGCATCACCCTCCACCTGAAGATCTCGTGCCCATCGTCTCCGGCCATGCCCCTGGGCCGAGGGATGGCGTGCCCCGTGCCCCAGGTCAAGATCGAGATGGAGTCAGACTACGACTCGGACATCGACCACCACCGCCCTCGGGACATGAGCAGCGAGACCACGTTATAAAGCTCAGACTCTACTCGTCTTGTTGACAGAACAACGCACGTCTAGGTGTGCGTGTGGGCAGCCAGTGCTGACCCAGGGTCAGTACGAGGAGGCACAGACTGACAGACGGCCGTCTACAGACTGATCCAAATCAATGCAGTCGGACAGCTTCAACTTTGAGCTTTTAAATTGGTTGAATAATATATTAAATACGAAATGTATTTGTTTACTTGTATGATGTAAATGTCCATAATAGAGGAAATATGTATCTGTATGTTCTGTATAGGATTATGTATTCAATGTGAAAATATTTATCTATATACATACAAGCTATATATTAATATTGTACTGTTACTTTAAATCTTTACTAATCTTGAAATTGGTACAATGTCAAAACCTATTGTCCAATAATTTCAATCTGTGTCCAGACTTTGACTTGAGGCAGGAAATGTGAAAACAAACAACTATTTACCACAAGCTTGTAAAGTCTCCTGTCTATGTTAGTCTTCGGTGTTTGTCTCAGTGTGCCGTAGTGGACCTCGGTTTACCTGGAACAAAAAGAAACAACCAAAAAGTCCTGATGTTGCTGAGCAGGATGGATTTATTGAGCCAGATGTAGCGTACAGGTTTCTATTTGTGTTTTTACTCTCAAAGACTCTGTATGAGAACACGATTAAATTCCAACACAACACGTATGACAATAACAAGAAGTTGACAGATATATAATTGATGTCATTAAAATGCCATTATTCCAAAGCATGTGGTTTGTCTTGTGTTGAACACGCTGGCTCAGCCATGTTGAACGTTAAATACATATCCTCACAAATGTGTGTTCACGTCCGTTTCTCCGGGTCTAACACACGGTTGGTCAGATGGAGAACACCAGGTTACAGCCAGCTGTTTAAAGATACTGGTTTAATATCAGCAATGTTGACTTCTGGATGTATGATTGATCCCAGACTGACACCAACAGATACAACAAGGGTGGTGTTCTGGCTCTATTCTTCACAGAGAGGTGACCACAGACTGGACACCAATCATTTGAAATGAAAGGTGTCCTGTGGAGGTGTCGTGTGCCTCCTTGAGGTCTCACAAACATGTTAATGAATTTCCTTCCTGCATTGTTTGTTGACACCCATGTTAGCTGCTCCTGTCTAGAAGGTAACCCACAAATTGGGAAACTCTGGCGAGAAGGTAAAGGTTAGGACAGGTCATCGGGCAGCGAGCCTCACCACAGTTTTTGCAAGTTTTCGCAATTTGTGGGCAGGGCTGCACAATTAATCAAATATTAAATAACAATTTTGAATTCCCACAATTAAATGAACATAATCGACTGAGATATTGACGTTTAAAATGTGCGTTCTGCTCATAGAAAACTCTGCTGGACATCAAATCAAGCGCTTCCTGAACTAACAGCCACCAGCTGTTGATCCAGATGTTTGGCCTTTACTTTGGTGATAGATATTATCTATACAACCAATGTTTTTATAGATATTATATATACAACCAATGTGTTTATTATTAAATTAAGAGCATAAAATAGTTTATCTAGCATCTTAATGTTTCTAATTTTGCTCTCAAAGTGCACCAGATTGAAGCATTTAACTTTAAAATGTAGCTAGTAAAAAGGGTATGGTGAATATTCCTGTATATTTTTTTTTCATATTGCAGTGTCAGTTTTTTTCCAGCATGGTGCAGCCCTAATTTGAACATTAACAGGAATGTAACACAGCATTGATGTGAAAACAGCACTCTGTTTGTTTTAATGTGTAAGTGCAGTAATAAAAATATGTTTTCGCTAAAATCAATGAATAATCCTGATAAATAATCATGATCGTGATTATCATTTTGGTCATAACCATGAGGCCCTATTTGTGGGTTACCTTCTAGCAGAGTGCTGGCACATTGCCAGGCTTCTTTGCTCATCAGCGCCACCAGCTGTTGATCAGTGGAGCCTGACAGCAGCAGCAGCAGCAATGTGCGGCATTGCCCTCACGAGTGCAGATACACAGAAAACGGAGGGAGAGTCACTCGTATGAGCAACTCTACTCAGTGTGGCTGAAGGCCTCGTGGTACCGGAGAGAAAAATCCTCCCAATTAGTTTCACAAAAAGATGTTTACAGACTTTGGGTGTTGGAACTGGTAATGAAAGAGATAGTAGATATTTAGTAGATATTCTAAATTCTTTGGCACATAACACAGTACAATCCTACTGTATAAATACCAGTATGGGTTGTTAGACATTATTGGACTAATATTTGAGACAATAAAGTCATAAATATACTTATCACAAAATTTGACACTACACAGAATGTCTGAAACAGAATTATAGTATTAAAAGTAAAAATAAGAAATATTCATCATTTCAATTTGGAATGCAGTCACAATGTCTCATTAGAATAATTATTATTATATATTTATTTAAGAATTATTTCCATATAGTGACAAATGGTGCCTTCAAATGAAACTGGTGAGCTCGTGTTTACAACACAACACAGGAAGTCGTGTACACGATATGCATGGCGTTCAAGTAGTTAAGTGGTGAGAACACCGCTGCTAAGCAACAGCAATATTAACATTGCTGTCGACGTCTAGAAGCCACAGAGGCTAACAATTTAGCAAGCTAACAAGAGGGTAACATAGTACATTAAATGCAAAGGCATTATTACCAAGAAAAACAATATACGACTAAAATTACAATATATTAACTTATTATGTACCAAAAAATGAACTTCCATGGCCTCCGCCATTTCTGACGTCAACAAACACGCCACAAGTCGTGAACTCGGAGCTTTCAGAAACGTTCTACTGACGAGGTTGTGAATAGGACATGAGGGGGCGTTCATATGGACTCTTCTGGTGAACACGGGGAACACCACCACATCTGAAGACACCACCAGTGTAGTCTTGATTAACTGTAGCATGTCTGTCTCTGGGCAGGACCAACTGAGATCTAAATGTATTCCTCCAGCATCATCAGAGGTAGCAGCACTGGGGGACGCCACATACGACACACGGTGGCTTTATTAGCGGCCGACAGCAGCGGGATGCGTCACGTCATCACACAGGAAGTGTTGAGCAGAGCATCGCGTTGGGTGAACCCGTCAGCGAAGCCCTCCCCCGCCACCAGTGTGGGCCTCCGGTTGCACATGGGGCACAGCTGGTTGCGTTCCTGTGAGGCTCTCATCCAGATGATGAGGTTCCAGCGCTGGCCGGAGGAGATGGGCAGGGCGCCGTGCATGTGCTGGCCCCGGTGGAGGAGGCCTTCGCTCACCCGGTGTTCAACCTCTGAACACTCCATCTCGCTTAAAGGCACCTGCAAGCAGCAACACAACCACCAACCTTAGACAGGATTTAGCAGTTCAGTAAGGACCATCATCAACTATTAGAATCAGAAATATTAGCTGGTTCACTTTCTAATGGAATGTCATTACAGTATTTCTAAACTGCCAGAAAAGCTTTCAATATTTGATCAGCAGGTTTTCTCATCTTAGAAATGATGTGAAAAAGTAGTAATAATAGTAATAAGAGCACAGTTCAGTAGTTCACCTGTCTCATATCACCAAAGTACAGGTTGCCATCGGTGAAGTCCTTTCCCAGGGACACATTGAAGGTGACCTCTGCGTTGTCGTAGTGGTAGCTCAGGTCCACGTCTTCATTCAGGTCGTATTTAACAACAAAGGCCTTGTGGCTGTCCAGACAGCCCCCCCCACAGTCCGGGTACAGCAGGGAGGTGAGCGGACGCAGGTAGAGCCGACGGAGGGGCGTGATGAAGCCCTCGTCAAAGCCCAGTTCATTCAGGAGGATCTGGAAGAGAACAAATCAGATGAACATCATGATTTCATGGCTGGTGGACAACGGGAGGCCACGGACAGCACAATACATGACTGAGCAGTGACTGAATGGAGCTTTAAGGGGTTTCAGCCCATATAGGAACACATGCATTACCCCGTAGTGGTTCATGGTGTTTGGTCTTCCTTTAGGTGCGGAGGACTGCTCAAAGTGCTCCAACTCCTCCACCAGCTGCTCACAGAAGCTTCTCTCAAACACGGGGAAGCGGTAAGCCCTCGCAGCTTCAACACAAAGATGGAAATCTATTAAAGACTTCTTGTTTGAACTGCAGCCCCCGAGAGGAAATGAAAGCTCACCTGCCTCTTCCTCCAACATGTCTCTGAGACCTTCATCACTGATGTCGCCGCTTCGACAGTACTCGACAATCTGCTTGAACTTGGGTGCAAGGTAGGACTCCTGGGGAGAGGTGGTGTGTCTCAGTGAGGAGTTAATGACACATTATTAATGATTAGGATTAATATCAGCGGCTGATAGTAGCTGAAGTACCTGCAGATGGTAGACATGAGGATGGAGAGGCTGGTACATGTCTTTTATAGCAGCAGCTCTCTCAGCGGACGTCACGCCTAGACGCCTTCGCCTGTCCACTTCCTGTGAAATCTAAACGGAGGAGTTCTACGTTACAGTGGTAGCAGGGTAGCAGTTATACGTACGCTGCCTCATCATCACATCTTTATCTCATTATCTTGAGACACAGAGCTTTTTTATGATTTGTTTGATGATATGTTTCTTTATTGGGACCCAGACACATACTTGGACAATGTCAAAATACGTGTCAGTGATCTCTTGTTCACATACGTATGTGATGAAGACACTGTTTGTAAATGGCCTCACATTTCTGTAATGAAATGTTACTTTTCAGTCGTAACACGATACCAATATATCGGTGCAGTAACTAACATGGGTCTGTATATCAGTCTGGCCAATATGTCAGTCTAGCTCTACTTCCAACGTCTCGTTTTGTAACAGTAAAACTCAGAGATACTAGGTTAAGAAAACCAACAAATATTCAATTTCAAGAGGCTGGAAGTAGTACATTTAGAGTGTTTTACTTCAAAAAATATATCAACAATCATCACATGATTTTGAGAAATGATCTAATTGCGAATTATTTTGACTGATATTGCAAGTGCAAGTGATATGATTTGCGATGTAAGAGGGAATGATCAGTTTTACATCATTATCCTCGTTTTCACTGAAAAACCTATTAAAGTAATTGTGGTGTGATTTGTGCAGGGACCTGTAACGAATAAAGATGTTTTCTTAAGTCTGTAGAATATGATGAATAGGCCACGACATCTCTGCAGCACAACAAGATCTAATTTAGCATAGAATTTTGAAACACATTTCGCCTTTAACAAATATTGCGACTCCTGTGATTTGAAAATTGCAGATTTTGTTATAAATGTTGATTAATTGTGCAGCTCTATTTTAAATGTATGTGGGTAACTCTTATCAGTGAGATGTTTGCGGTTTATTTCACACATACAATGAAGTGAACCAAATGTAAGTAAGTCATGTCAGGAATCTGTGTTAACTAGGGCTGTGTATTTGCAAGAATCTGGTGATACGATTCAATATATTGGGATTTTTTATGTAATTTTAGGAAAACTGTCATAATATAAAAAACACAGAACCACATGCATAAAATCTGAGTGAAAAAAGTTTTTTTTTATGTAATCAGAACAGCTCTGCATTGCATTTATCAGTGTAACATCCAACATGACAGCACTACATGAGAGGACCCATACACCGAGAGGGAGCAGATCTTTGATAATGATAGAAAGTATTATTAGAAGTATTGACTGAGTTCATCTTGCATGAGAACTGTTCATTACAAATCAATACAGTATTGTTGAGAATCGATACAGTATCACAAAACGGTAGTTGAAACGTCACGAACACACTGTTACCTTGTTGAACACATCCTCCAACTGTTGGTTCGTCTCACAGCCGAGCGACCCGAGCAGCTGACAATCAAACACACAGTCAGTCAGTAATACATCCACAGTCAGTCAGTAATACATCCACAGTCAGTCAGTAATACATCCATGGTCAGTCAGTGATTCATCCATGGTCAGTCAGTCAGTAATACATCCATGGTCAGTCAGTGATACATCCATGGTCAGTCAGTCAGTAATACATCCATGGTCAGTCAGTAATACCTCCATGGTCAGTCAGTAATACATCCACAGTCAGTCAGTAATACCTCCATGGTCAGTCAGTCAGTCAGATACATCCATGGTCAGTCAGTGATACATCCATGGTCAGTCAGTAATACATCCACGGTCAGTCAGTAATACATCCATGGTCAGTCAGTGATACATCCATGGTCAGTCAGTGAATACATCCATGGTCAGTCAGTCAGTAATACATCCACGGTCAGTCAGTGATACATCCATGGTCAGTCAGTAATACATGGTCGGTCAAAAATACATCCATGGTCAGTCAGTGATACATCCATGGTCAGTCAGTAATACATCCATGGTCAGTCAGTGATACCTCCATGGTCAGTCAGTAATACATCCATGGTCAGTCAGTAGATACATCCATGGTCAGTCAGTAATACATCCATGGTCAGTCAGTAATACCTCCATGGTCAGTCAGTCATACATCC
>CAKAOI010042247.1:9743-42182 GCA_916701655.1 Sebastiscus albofasciatus | reverse complement strand
AAAAAATGGTATTTGGGAGTCGATACAGCCCTTTTGATGCTAAAACATTTGTACTTCTACTTAAGTACTATTTTGAATGAAGGGCTTTTACTTCGAGTATTTTTAATAAGTAAAAGAAGTTAAGTAAGAGTACTTCTTCCACCACTGGTTCTACATGAAACCATGAACTAAATATCACAAAGCAAATAAAGAGTCGTGACATATTTCTTAGAGATGTTTCTTTGTTTAGAGGATTCATATGTACATACAGAAAAATCAGGCACTCTGAGCTGAGCTCGCATTTTGCAAATAATTACATTGCTTCAGTTCTTTAACATTTACAAAAGAAAAAAAAAACAACTATGCCCTGAAAAATAGCATATCCAAGTTTAAATATGAATCAACACATTATATTGGAAACACACTGGAGGAGAGCCTCAGAGAGGTCTAGGTTTGGTTATTCATCATCAGCCCACCCACTTTAACTTAATCCAAACTAATCTACAACACATGGTCGCACAAAAACACTCATCCAATTCAATTAATTCTCCTCCCTGTCGGACCCCCCAAGAAACACATTTACACTGTTTCAGGTCAGGAATAAAAATCTGGCATATTCGCTTAAACAAATTACAATTATATACCATCTGGAGCAAACAAAAATCAGCATTGATATGCTGTTCTGAACAAAATCAGAGGGACTGGCAAAGGAGTTGTTGAACCAGGGGTGTGGGTGTTATGGCTCTCCCTGAGGAGACATGGTTGGGTGCTTTCACTGGACTGGGATGGAGGGAGGACCTTGGCCTGACCTTGATACAGAGAAATAAAGGCAGAGCAAGAGCAGCAAGTCTGTCCTCTGCATAGAGGAAAAACCCATCATCACCAATATGTCCAACAGCAGCCATTTGTTAGGTCCTGACCCAAAGCTGTGTGTGGCTGTGTAGGCACACAATGTATATGTTGTAGATGACTGAGGAGAAAGAAGTGTGTGTGTGTCCATATACTATTGTTTGATTGCTTGTGATCCGGGTCTGTGTTTATTGCAAGTTTCTATTATGTATCAATAGAAACAGACAGTGTGGAGAAAAGGCCTGTTGCTCTTCTCCTCAAACTCTTGTATGAGCTCGTCCATTTCATCCTCCATGTCCTCAGTGTGCTGGATCTGCAGGGGTGGAGGAGGAGGCACGTTAAACACAGCCTGAACACACATGACTCATTTGAACTCAAATCAATCTGCACACATTTATAAACCTATAGCACCCATTTATAGCATTGGTAGCATTTTCATGAGATGCATACTGAATCCCCTATTTTGGAAATATACTGGATGGCAGATCATGTCCACTTAAAGATCATTTCAGTCATATTACTTAAGTATATACAGTAGATATATTGCATACTTTATGTCATAAGTGACTTAACAGAGTGGTTTGTTGTACTCTGCCCTCAGTGTACCTGTACAACAGCATTTATGAATCCTGGTAGGAGACACTCACACATTGGCACAGCTCACAGATGAGGAAGGCGCCCAGCGTGGCTTCCTCATGATTATCCTGAATGTCTACATTGATGACGTGCACGGGCTGCAGAGTCTCCTGCTCTCTTGAATTCAGATCTGGGGAAAACAACGGATGAAAGAGAAAGTGTGTGTCACACAATCGGAAGTGTTGAACTTGGTCTGCATACAAATCATTAGAGGGTAAAAATGTGTTTTTGTATGTAGTATCAAATCAGTACTTGCAAGGGGCTTTGAACTATAGCCCTTCAGTGATTAGACATGTCTTATAAGAAGCCTCACCCTCCAGCACTTGGTCATAAACTCTCTCTTCACAGGTGATGACCAGGTCAAACTTGTCCTTGCAGCTTTGAAAGCGCTCCGGCTTTGATTTGATGCGCTTGTTGCGGTCCAGCATGTGCAGGATGCCATTCTGTGTGTATCTGAAGAGTTGGGAGGTCAAGGAATACAGCAGGAGCAAGAGAAACACTTCAAGGTAATATAACACATCAACTCATCACACTACCACAGACAGGATTTCAATCAACGAGACTGAAATACCTGCCAACGCCCTGTAAGACTGTGTGAAACAGTATGCTATTCATTTTTCTGAACGAGATTGCATATTTTGTTTTCATTGTGGGTTACACACTTGAATGGTATCAGTGTTTGTATTAGATAAACTGCAGCACCCTCTAGTGGTGTCTGAAGAAACTACCTACTATAGCATTTCAGGTGATGCAATATAATATTGTTATCAACAAGCCATTCTGACACTGGCCAGCTGACATTTGTTGTCCTTAATACAGATGTTATAATTCTGTCCAATACTCCTTTGTTTCTAAAATGCAGCCAAAGTGAACTTGCAAGACATTATATAAATAAAAAAAGACCAACCACCATGGTGAATTGTCTATAATAGTGGACTATATTTTTAAGAAACCCAGGCAAAGTTGCAAGAATACAACAAATTGTTTTGTAAGAGGCAGTATGTACATCTCCTATTATAATACATTAGGATTGAAAGGGCAGTTAGTTTACAATTTGTAAAACATCACCTTTGACATGCAGGAATACAGACAACCTACCGTGGGTTGGCAAAATGTACACCTGCAATACAGTAATATTATTAGCAAGTACAAATTTGGTGAAGCACATTTCTCCTACTTTTAAGCCTAGATTAACTTAAGATGACCTTCTTGGACACACTTAACTCCAAAGAATAGTACCACATTTAGCCTAGACTTTAATTAAACAAAACAATTATCTTCAGAAAAATTAGGAGATTTTCCAGAAATAAAGGAAGCCTTAACATGGATTATTTGAACTATATCAACGAAAACCACAAAGTACCACCAGTCAGTATTAATTGACAGGAACAATAATAATGTTGATGACCTCTTAAGTTTTGGAGCCAATTTCCACATGTGCAAAGAAACTGTAGTGGATTGTATACGCATATACAGTCTCACTAGTGAGGACTAACAAAAGTAGATAATCTTAAACTTACTAATATTCAATAATATCTTAATCAAAATGTAATTTTGTAAATGTGACTCAGAAAGCCAGTACTTTAAGCTTTAAACTTCCCTTGATGTTTTTGTTGATTAACTTTTGTTAAACATCTTGTTGGGTGCTTTTTTTAGTACTTGTCACCACTGTTTTTCTTTGCTAATGGGACCTCCCCTGTGTTTGGATTTCTGTATACTTTGCCCTTCAGTTTTACAGTGTTTATTACTGATGCACCAACAATTTACTTAAAAATTACAGCAATTAATAACTACAAAAGACAAGTGAGCCAGAAAATGTTCTATGTACCTTGCTGGTGTTATTCAAACTGTATATCAATTGTGACAATGGGGGAAAAAATAATATATTGACAACACAGAAACTGCACTAGCAAGAAACAACAGTGGTAACATATATGCAAATGCAGACACTCAACATAAACTAGGATTTTAGAAGTGGGTATAAATTTAAATCTGATGGTTTCAAAAAAAATGAATGATCTTCACCAAATTGTACTTACTGTTGTATTGCAAGGTGTTTTTGCCACCCCCTGTAAATCATAGGTATAATAACAAAGCATATATCTATAACACATTTTAAAACCCCTGCATGTGATTTACCCATCGGTGCGGTCCCATCTGCTGTGCCGTTCAGACGTCATCACATTTGCATGAACTCCCCCAAAGATTTACATCTTAACACGATACATGTACCGGTACATGGGCCATGTCTACTTATCTGTCTTCCAGTATACAGTATGTGTGTGTGTGTGTGTGTGTGTGTGTGTGTGTGTGGAAAAGTGAGTGAGAAGGGGATACAGTTCCTTGTCCTTGCGGACCAAGTCGTTGTACATCTGTATATATGTCGTTTTGAAGTCGTACACATTTGGCTTATCCGGGGCAGGACCGGGGAGCTTCACATGAGACCCTGTCCCGAAGGAACGCACATCAAATCCACGTTTGCTGCAAAGATAAAAAAAAGGACAAGACAGTAAATTACATACCACTTTTAGGCATCAACACAAGACAACATTACATTGGAGCAGAATGCAGTCAACAACTTAGCTTTCCATGCGGTACCCAATGAAATCGGCTTTTCAAATTGCCTCCTCACATAACAAGATATAAGCTAAATATATAACAGTCCTGTTTTATGTCGCAGGCTGACATAAGACATCACTGCACACCAAAAGTGCAAAAGCCCATTTCAACTTGTATCCTCCTACTGAGATGATGTAGAAAAATTCTTAAGCAAGGGAAAACGTTTTTTTTTAAATTTATTTCGCACAGGTGAGTCTGTCACTGAGAGGCTATCTTTTCCTGTAAATAATTTTGTACTAAGACAGAGGTGCTTTCCAATGTCAAAAACAGCCATTAGGGAATGAGATCAAGTGTGAAATGTCTTGACAGTCCCATACCAGAGAGCACACCTTTGGTTTTAAAAACTAATAAATCTAGACATGACCTTTTGTAAATGGTGTGTGAATAATAAGGGGACAGATCAGAGCTGGTGAGCCAGCACTATCTATGTTGCACAAGCTGCAGTTGCTCCCTTCCGGATTAATCCCTGC
Organism: Sebastiscus albofasciatus; assembly: GCA_916701655.1. NCBI lineage: Eukaryota > Metazoa > Chordata > Actinopteri > Perciformes > Sebastidae > Sebastiscus > Sebastiscus albofasciatus. Next base: position 37,629 of record CAKAOI010042247.1, on the reverse strand, counting down.
AGGGGGGCGCTGTAGTCAGCATTTGGGCAGAGAAACAAACAAAAAAACAATTTGGGCCAGTATTTTGAAAGCCCTTAATCTGTTTAAAAACAAAATCTGTGTAGATATTTGCAGCTAAAACCTAGACAGCAACCAGCGTTTTAAAAGTATGCTGTAACCCAGGTGTGACACTCAGAAGGAGCGAATCAAGCACACCTTTTGGTTTAAAAACTAATAAACCTACACACAACCTTTTGTAAATGGTGTGTGAACAATAAGGGGACAGATCAGATCACAGCTGGTAAACCACCCTATCTGTATTGCACAAGCTGCAGTTGCTCCCTTCCGGATTAATCCCTACAGGGGGGCGCTGTAGTCGGCATGTGGGGAGTAAAAAAAAGCCCTTAATCTATTTGAAAACAAAAATCTGTGTGAACATTTGCTTTAGGGCAACAGCAAAGATGAATCCTAGATAGAAAGCAGCGTTTAGAAGTAGGCCATAGCCCCGGTGTGACGCTCAGAAGGAGCGAGTCCATTGTTAACTGCGATGAGGCCCGACGGACTGCCTGCCTGTCTGTCTCTCTCTCGGTCTGTCTGTCACCGTGTCGACATGACTCGTGACTCGGCTCAGAAAAACGGCTCGGATTTGGTTGACTTCACGGTGGTTTTCCCCGGTTGTCGTCGTCCCGGCGGCTCATGTTTACCTGAGGATACTGTGCGCTTCCATACTGCGGTTCTGGTTGCTCGAGCACACCACCGCTACACGCAGCGGGTGGCTCGGCATCGCGACTCTCCGGCTGAACACTAACTAACCCGACAACAAGCTGGTTAGAAACTACACACAGGTAGTTCAGTTTGATCCCTGTAAGAATAGAGAAAAATAAACAACACAACCCCCCCTTTCTGTTAGGCTAAATAACAAAACGTTTCGAGTACAAATACTGTGCGACTGGCTCGTCTTCTTTATGATGCAGGAAGTTAAAATGGCGGCGAGCCGTTCGTGGACTGCGGGTTTATATAGAGTGATGTCATCAGAGGGCGGGGCTTCATGCTTGTCACGCACCAGAAAAATGTAGCGACGTAAACGTGACGTCAGTAGACAACGAAAGAGACTTGTGAAAGATATGATTTTCCTTGAAAGAAATATTTTTTTACTACATTCAAATGGCTGTGAGAGCACCCAGGAGATTTACCCAAAATAGAGTAAATGACGCTGCTGCTGAAACAAACAACGACAAGAATGCTAAATACAGAAATAATCTCCTAATTTATTTATTCTAGTCAAGTCAAGTTCAACTTTATTGTAATTTTTCCACATACAAAGTATACGGTTAAAACTAAATGTCGTTGCTCACGGACCAAGGTGCAGACACAGACATACAAAAACAGTCACAAACATAGAACATAACACAGTGAACAAAGTGTGATGGTGCAGCACAATAAAAAGTGGATGACAGGATATTAACAGAGTAAAAGCAGTATAAAAGCAATCAGGTCTTTAAAAGTGCTATATATAAAAACCAAACGACTCTCCTGTAGTTCTCCTTGTATAAATACCTAATAAATAGATAAATAGATAAATAGAAGTGTCAGTGCAAATATTAGTCCTGAAATGTCTGTTTCTCCGAGTTGACAATGTTTACAGTGTTTTAGACATAAGCAGACAGTGCATTTGGTGACACATTTTTCCTTTTAATTTGTGTGCGACGTAGACGTGACGTCAATAAACAAACATGCTGTGAAAGATTTTTTACTACATTCAACTGGCTATGAGAACACCCAGGAGATTTTCCAAAAATAGAGACACACTTGTGATTCAGAGTAAATGACGCTGCTGCTGAAACAAACCTGAGTCAAAAATGCTAAATACAAAAATAGATTTCAAGAGATTTCAAGACCTTTATTGTCATTGTGAAGTACAACGAAATTAGATTTTGACAATTCCATAGGTGCTAATGAAACGATAATACAATAAAAAAATATAAAAATACAATATGTATATTGATGAGATGGCAGTTATGCCAGATTACAGTTTTGCCAGATTATTGCACAAAGTGTCCATCAGATAATTATATAATTATTGCACAGCATCATATAATTAGAGTGATCAGCATATGTTATTGCACATATCCGTAACAGTATATTTACAGTATTTACATTTCAAAAGTGACACAAAAGTGACCAACGTGTTATTGCACATTTAAAAAAATAACCAAATAACCTCTTAACTTATTTATTCCTACGAGTTGACAATTTTTACAGTATTTTAGACATAAGCAGACAGTGCATTTGATGATACATTTTTCCTTTTAATTTGTGTTCAATAGCAATAATTTTGTGTTTATTTTGTGTTAGTATCTTCATCCAAAAATCAGTTCTGAAGTGAACAGACAACTGCAAATTTCCACTCTTCCTGTATGTATATTCTTATACATAAATCATCTTAACTGTACATATGTGCATTTTATGCTTTATGTTGATGAGGCTGCTTTACTCTTACTGCACATACACAATTATGAATGACTTATGGTGTGTTTTTTGACCGGCAGTGATTAATTTGTTGATTTGTTGGTTGTTGGCAGTCTATGCATGTACTGTGTGTGCGCATGTGGACTGGCAACAGTCTGTGTATGTCTGTATGTATGCACTATATTATTGTGTATTTCTTAACAGCAGATACTATATGTGTCCAAGACAAATTTCCTTAGCGACAACTGAGTCTATCTTATCTTATCTTATCTTATGCTACCTTCATGATTTTGATAAGGTTGTATGCATTCCCCAGCATTCATGTGGATGTTACTGCATCTGTACAATGTATATAATAGCAGCAATATTTTTTGTCTTACTATTTCATATTGTGCTTTGCTATGTAGATTCTCCTCACTGGACTTAATCATTGTTTCATCTGATCTAGAGCTGAGCTATATGATGATGTGCATACCCTGAGATGACAGAATTTTCAAATCACTATACATATCAGTATTACGATATAACATTGCATGTACCATGATAGAGGATGCATATCATCCACTTGGAATCTGATTATACTTCATACATTTGTATCCAGATTAACCATCTAGATATAAATAAACAAAAAAAAGCTAAATAATGCCCCGGTGATTTACCTTCATCAGACACCTATTGCGAGAGTTTGTGTTTATACAGATATTTTGAATTCCTGTCTGTTGTTGATTCTTGTAAATAGAGCGCTACAGGAATGAGTCCTAAAACCAGGAAATGAGTTAGCATTTTAGCACTTCAGGTTCCCTTGTCTTGAAGTCAATGTTTTTTTTAATGGGTTTTTGGTTAGATGTTTAAAATAAGGTCTGTGGTTACCACAAGATTAGGAGATTTTAACGCTTTGTTCTATGACATAAAATGCATCAATAAATAACCCACCCGTGAATTTTGAAACCTTAATGTGTTTTAAAGTGGCTAAATGAGACTACTAAACGTCATCACGCTGACTCGTCCACCTTTACAGCCTCGTTGTGTATACTCGCTCTCATGCGATGGTGGTGTAGTTCGTTTATAGCCTACGTTAGCTTTTTACTTCTGGCAATTGTATTTACTCTTCAAAAATCCTAAAAGTGCTTTTCATCTGTGAAGATTATCTTGCTGAACAATACGTGTAAGTATCATAAACGTGTGTTTGCCACAGAGCTTATTTTCAGCAATAACCCAACACCCAATGGAAAAATCCCATTGGCTTTTTGTCAAGGGAACCAGGGCGATGCTAACTTCCTGGTTGGCCTACAAAAATACGTCATCCCTGGAGCGCTCTATTGTCCAGGGATGTGAGGACGAATACATGCACACTCTCTCTCACACACACAAGGAGAAACACAAGGACAGCTGTAAAGTATTACAAATGACCTCATGGTACTTTATTCACTGACAGCAGGACATAAAGGCATTCTAACTCAAGATGCTTGGCACAGTATTTGAAAGATTGTACACCAGATTGTATTGCCCTTCACAAAATGGTACAAAATACATACTGTATGCGAACTTAAAAGCAAAACTAAACGGTGGGATGGTTTAGTCAAATGGAAAAAATCAATTCAGTAAAGATTTATTTCCTGTGTTGCAGCAAGGACAGGACACTTTCACAGGCTGCACATTTAGCAAAAACTGCTGTTTCCGATGCACTCAAAGCCATTTCATTAGTTGTATTGCTGTATAAATGCTGCCAGCATACAGATCGACAGACTCCGTCACAGACAACCTCGAACAAAAACATAACACAGTAGACTACTGTATAATAGTAAATGCAGGTTATCAGTACTTTTGGTTCAGTGCATCCTCGCAGAGGTTGACAAGGCGTGTTATTTGCAGAGCCACAGTAGTTTGTGCTTAATATCAGTTATAACAGGATGTGTATATCATTATGTGGCTGATTGAAAAGTATTATTGACAGTGAGTGACTAGGAATGTGAGATTAGATATGGTCATCATGGATGTTAAATGTAGGCCATTTTATCTATTAACAGTGCATCTTGGATTCAGGGTCACATTAGTGACGCGAGTGAGTGCGGTACGAGTATGTGTGCTGCGTCGTGGGGCTCATGATGTTTTCTGTGATGTACGCCACCAGCAAGCAGATGATGACCAGCATCACGCAAATAGCTCCCCCAACCGTTGTCATGGCGATCACAATGTCCTGCATCCCGGACGGCGGCAGGGTAAACTCGACACAGTCCCGCTGGCCTCCTTTCTGAGCTGCGTCGGAGCGGGCCAGGGAGCGCAGGCAGATGCGGTAGGGGATGTTCTCGTGCAGCTCGGTCAGGAGAAAGTCCCTGCAGCCTGATCCAAGATGGACACCAGCACACTCAAACTGAGTATAGCTTCCATTCCACCAGCAGTTTAACTCGTAGCCTGCCCGCCTGTGGCGTCGGCCACTGAAAACAGTGTTTGATCTTAGAGTTTCCTCTCTTGATGAATTTGTCCCTGGATCCCCACCGCTCTTCTGGCCAGCTGCAGTCTCTTTCGTCTTTATGTCTTGGCCAGCCATTGTGGTTTCTGCCTCACGGGTCCACTGTAACAGTACGCTGCCATTGGTGAGAATATTCGCCACCAGATTCCCCAAAGACACCACTGTCCTGCAGTCTCCCCGATGACACTTGTACCCAAACAGCGTGTGCCGAAAACACAGCTGCCCTCCAATGCCTCCCTCGATCACTCGGTAAGCACACGGTGGTGACACCCCAGCTTCCTCCGGGCGGCTCGGTGCCCTGCCAGACCTTCCAGACATCACAGCAGTAGCATCGCCTCTGCTGGTGTTGAAAGAGAAGCTGCTCACTTGGCCTGTTACCTCTTTTAGCTTTGGTGATGGCCTACTTTCGTGGCTGTGATTGCCATAGTTAGAAGTGATGTTAGTCTGTTTTAGCCAGCCCAATTGCCTCCCGCCTCTAGCCTCTGATGGGGATGATAATGATGTTGTTGTTGATGATGCTGATGCTGAGCTGCTGCTGCCATGAGATCTGCTGCTGGAGCCAGCTGTCTGCTGTAATGTGCAGAGCAGGAGTGCCGATAAGGCGAGCAGTGATGGTCGTTGTTGGCTTTTCATCTCACTTTCCTTCTCGTCGAGTTATTTTCTCTCACAGTGGATCAGATGGGCGATGGTACGAGGAGGGCTGATGTCTGCTGCCATAAGATCAGCTCTGCTTCAGTGCACACGACGAAAATCCGTGTGAAACAGGATGATAGCTCGTCCATGGGCGAGGAGAGGAGCGGGTATGCATCTGCGACAGAAATAACATTTAGTCATGCGGTTATATCCTGTCAGAGTCTATGACCTTGGATAAGCTTTGCAGGATGAAGTTACTAAATCCTAAACGGTGATAAAGAGTCACCTCAGTGCAGCTTTCGACTCACATGCGTGTATATAAATCACTTACTTGTTTCGGTGGGACGAGAGGAGCCCGGCTATCGTGCCATCAGATTCGTCTCTTCCTGTCTGGATGGACGTAAAGGCTTTGATGCAAGCTGTGTGTGCGAGAGTGCACGTGGAGGAGCGCGCGCCGCGGTGTGCTTGGGAGCGTGGGTGCGTGCACAAAATATTTGTAGTCATCAACAGTCGGGTTGGTTTGTGAGTCATCATCCCACACAGAGCCTCAGGTGTCTGTCAGTAACAGAGACAAGAACCAGAGTCCTGGCAACGTTTTAACCATCCTGCATCCCACCTGTGATGCTCACCTGCAGGTCTCGAGCACACATCAGATCAGAGCTGCTGCTCAGCCTACCTGTACAAATAACACCTACAGACACACCCACTACCTTTCTCCCTAAATATTCTTTCTCCCAATCTTATGTTAGTTTAATATTGATGATATAGGATCCAAGGGAAATAAATGTGTTTTAAAACAATTAAAAAGTTAAAGCAATATTAATCTTTTATAATAATTGTACTCATTGTTTTGCTAACATGGAAAAAGCAACAGATTCAGATAAAAATTGACTCAAAATTACCTTTCTTTTGGAAAATCTTTTTTTTTCCAAACATAGCATAACAAACATAACAAAACATAACACCGGTGCCATAATAATAAAAAAATATATCTTACATTTAACATTTAATATGTACATACATAAATACATACATACACATCGCCTCCCACTCCCACACAGAGACAGGTCCAGCCTTCTTCCCACTCCTAGAGATAAAGTTACAGAACAAATAGCATAAAAATAATTTTAAAAATAATTTAATTGGTTAGTTAGAATTAAAAGTGATAAGTACTACAGTAATATAGTTCATGGTGAATGTCAAAATTACCTTTCAATATAGAAAACAAAGCTAACATTTTCTGATTAGAGTTTTAAAATACTGCACACTTCAATGTTTAATCTTGGTGTCATGCCATTTTCTGATAAGTACTGCTTCAGATTTTAATATGCTTTCTGTAAACTAAAGTTGCCGTGGTGGTGCTTTTTAATACAGTTCAAATTCAGAAAAAACAATTCAGATTAATTTGGCCAGTGGTGAAGTTACACTGTAAGAAACAAAGACCTTTGGTCTTTTTCTGTATAATTTACCATTGATGGTTGCATCTGATGCTGCCTTACTCTCACTTTTGGTCACATTTCCCAATTTCCCCCCAGGGATTAATAAAGTATTTCTGATTCTGATTCTGATGCATAGCATTCAATATATTTACAAATTGTCAGAATTTACATATCCAATATATGAACTGTATATTATGTGTTTTTCGCACATAGTAAAAATGGACAAGAGAAAGAAATAAACCCTTTATTTTCCAATTTTCACAACAGGGGCCTTAAAGGTACAGTGTTTAGGATTTGGCAGCAACCAGTGGTGTGGTTACAGATTGCAACCAACTGAGTCCCCCTATGCTCACTCCTCCCTTTCCAAGACTGAGGTATGGTGAGCCGCCGAGTGCAAAACCATGGTAATGCGGTTCGCTTCGCTCAGAGACCATCCTTACCATAATAACACTACTTTTGGAGCAACGGAAGTCAGAACCACCACAGCTTTGCACTCTGTGGCTCACGTAACTGCTGTTTCACAAGCGTGTTGGATGCAATGTAAAAATGCGAAAGGCTCTCTCTAGAGCCAGTGTTTGGTTTGTCCATTCTGGGCTACTGTAGAAACATGGCGGCACAACATGGGGGACTCCATGAAGAGGACCCGCTCCCAAAGAGGCTGGGTCACGTGTCATCAGTGCATCATATCTTTGGGATACAACACGTGCGCATCTGCACTCGCCGAAGTTGAGCCAATTGCAATGCACGATCGCAGCTTCAGTTACACTGCGCATGTGTTATACTCCATACCCCAAGACCCGTGTCCGCCCGTGTCCCAGCCTCCTTCAATAGGCCTTGACCTGCTCCCTATGTAGATATGAAGGGCTCATTCTAAGCTAACGAAAACGATGATTCTTAGTTTCAGGTGATTATACACTAATGAAAACATGGTTATGAATATCATATTCCATTTCTGCTAATCATTCATCCAAAATGTTACACACTAGTCCTTTAAGTGAAGATAGTAAATTTGTTGTTTACATAGAAGATGGTGGGAATTATAGTTTGTGTTTTGTACTGCATGGAATGAGAGATCTTTAGGTCATTTTGTTCACCCCTCTGATGGTGATAACAGAAACACTTAAAAAGCATATTCACGCTACAGCCTGAAAAGTTAACATTAATTATACAAAGACTTCTCTGACAGCCTCAACAAAAATTATAATCCTCACAAAGGCAGCATGTATTCAGCATTCTGACATACTGTGTACTGGAGAAGTCTTGAGGCAAAATGGCCCAACTACAAGTATACTTAATCACTGTTGAGTGAGATTATAGACCCATTACTCTGTATAAAATCATCATGAACAAAGAGCACCTGTAATGATCAGTAGGAATACAAAGTTTAATCTCAAGCACAATGGAAAAAAATATATGATCAAGATGCATCATTGTTCTCCACAATACATTTAATTAAGCAGTGCTTATGAGAGATTGTTCGAAGCAATAATTGCCTCGTGCCAAGAGAGAGACCTGGCAACTCAGTAAACAATTAGTACCAAGGGAGAGAATGAATAGCTGACTAATAGGAGAAAAAAACGCTGCATCAGTGGGACTGACTTAGCTTCACCTGTCCCTTAAAGGTTGCACAGGGTAATTGCTTAAATCGGTGTAATCTGCAGTTAATGTTATATCTAATGGTCTGATACTAGTTGTATTTTTATTTAGCTAAACTGTGGAATATTAATAATTACCACTGAAAAATAAACAAGCAGATTGCTGGTCTTTCACAATATGCATTTCCATAGCAGATTTAAGTGTTTAGTATGAATAATTTAATGGGAACAGGCTGTTATGAACACAACAAACAACAGCGACCCACACCTGTTGATGCCGTCGTTCAGGTCAAGAGACAGCGTTTCATTTGCAGTTGGTCGGTGATGTGGAAAGAAAACGTGGAAAATGCCTGCCTCTGCATGTACACTCAAAGCATCAACATATTGGGTTAAATTAACCTTGAGCCTGGTCAGCAAAGATGAAACCTTCAACAAGGCTATTTGTTTGTCTGTGCGTGCATATATAAAACACGATGATGAGGACCATCAGCAGCGGTAGTCGTGTATGTGAAGCCTTGATGTTTCACTCTGGCTCCCACACACATGCTTGTCACGAACAAAATGTCGCCATGCAGAGGATGATGCCATGTCAGAGGTCCTCACTGTAGAGGCTTTTCTGTTTGGGTTCTTGGTCTTTTCTGGCATCCTGGGAAACATCTTGGTCATCCATGTGGTGAGATAATATAGAGACTTTATTTGTTGATTGAGCTGAATGTTTTGGGTAGGATTGTTCTCAGTCTCTCTTGCTTATACTCTCAGGTGTTTCAGTCGGCCCTTGAGAGTCCGTCTCGAAGACTCGCTCCCTCTGACAACATTTTGGTGCACTTGTCACTGGCCAACCTGCTGACATCGCTTTTCCGCACAGTACCCATCTTTGTGTCGGACCTGGGCCTGGATGTGTCTCTGTCTCCGGTCTGGTGCAGAATCTTCATGCTGCTGTGGGTGTGGTGGCGAGCTGTGGGCTGTTGGGTGACTCTAGCACTTAGCGTCTTCCACTGCACCACCCTGAGGCGCCAGCACGTAGCCTTTGGACCTCTCGCACAGCAGAAAGAGAGGCGGCGGGTGTGGATCGTTCTGGGGCTGGTGTGGGGGGCAAACCTGGCCTTCTCAATTCCAGCTCTCGTATACAGCACTCATGTTCACGGCAATGCTACTGTGGAGCTGATGGTGATCAGCTGCACCACTAGGCCACTCCTGGGCTGTGTCTGGGAGTTCCCCTCCAACGAACAGGGCTCAGCCTTCGCCTCATCCTCGCTCGCGCTTAATGAGGTGTTGCCTCTGGTGCTGATGGTTTGCACCAACCTGGCCACGCTTCACGCTCTGGCAAAACACATCCGAGCTGTGACCTCAGGGGGAGACTCGGGAGCAACCCACGGGGAGCTGGACAAACACGTGTCCACTGAACGCAAAGCAGCTCATGTGATCATGTCGCTGGTGTCGCTCTTTGTGGTCTGCTGGGCGCTACAGGTTGCTGCGGTGACGTACTACAACCACGATGGGGGACACCACGCTGAAGGACTGCTGACTGTGGCCCACTTCTCTGCCTCGCTGTTTGTAGGATTCAGTCCCATGGTGGTGGCCCTGGGACATGGCAAGCTGAGGAGGAGGATCATGAGTATGATCCTGATGTGGGCTAAAGTTCTTAAATGTCACAGTGAGGACACTAAAGAGGGGGGTAAATCCCCAAAGACTAAAGGAAAGAAGGGAAAACAAACAGTTTCTATTGTTCAAAAAGAGACAAAGGTCATAAAAGTGAAGGAGAAAGTTCAAGCAAACAAATGATGGAAGCAAAGTGTGACTGCATTGATACGAAATTACTGAAAAAAATAAAAAATGTATACCAAAATAACCACGGATTCATCATCCATTTGAATCCAGAGGCACCAAATCGCATGTTTCCTCTGAACAGAACTGTTGTCACTTGTTATTTTAGCTTATTTTGAGATATTTCAAGCCATTTAGTGTAAGTCAAACCCGGCCGTTCTCATTTCCAGGACGTCAAATACACGACACACAAGGCACCCTTTAGCGTCGTTATAAAACGCACCATGCTTTCCATTATCTACAATGTAAACCCATCTGCATCAATATTAAATGCCTGAAACTAAGCAAGTGTTTTTGTTTACTTCACAACATTAAGCACATACTTTACTGTGACTGAAAAGTGACAGCGAGGGGTCTGAGCATCAGTATATGACGAGTTGGGATGAGAAAGTGTTGGTCAAACTGAGCCACATTGTGTTGGCTAAGTCAGAAATCATTACAGTGCAATCAAGCAGGTGTTGTGGTTTATTTTATTGTTGAAACTATTTTGTCCAATCCAATGTATCATTGCTTCTTTGTTGTTTCTTTTCAGCTGAGGTGTATTCTAATGATCATTGAGTTTAAGCCAATATCATGTACAATGTCTCAATAGGCTTTACAAGCCTACAATATCATCTCAATTAAGTGGTTTTGATAGTTTTGGTAGATATTTATTTTATTTTGACCATTTGTTTAGTTATATAAAGACATTACATCGTCTACATATCAAGTTAATTGGGTCATGTAGCACAAATCCTTAATAATCCTTACTAACCTTAATTACTTTTTAGCACTTTGCCTTTCCAGTAAGTCCATATGTCCATAGTGACATAGTCCATAGTCCTCATATGTGGAGGTTTACAGAGAGAAACATCATATATTCATACCTATAACCATGAACCTCTTTTTTAGTGAAGTTGATGCAAATAATAGTTTATGATTAGCAGTATTGTGAGGCTCTGTCAGTGAGAGAGCGTAGACTTGATGAAAGAACGCAGCCGGCGGTGGCCAATCGCCAGAACAGCAGGTGACATGGCAATGAAGATGATGTTGGCAAAACGAGCAATGACCAGAAGAAACTCAGCGGAGGAGCCGCGGTTGTAGTTGAAATAGTTGACAGAGATAATGCTGGTTCCCCAGGATGCAATGAAGAGCATTATGAGAGCGAGAATCACCTGGAGAAACACACAACACAAACTGATGAAATATGTTCACCTTTACTCCAATAAAACTTTGAAACAATTGATATACATGTTTATCTGATTCAAAAATTACTTCTCAGGTCTGCCGTAGATTAAGCATTTTACCTATCCACTACTCATGGCTTCAGTGAGCTCTTCAAAACCACAAGGCCTCCCCACTTCCACCCTCCTCTTCCTCACCTTGGCTGCTCGTCTCTCGGCAGGCACCCGATTCATGACAGGTGCGTCTGACGCCGAACTCCGCATCCTGCTATGGGTGTAGAGTGTGTAAAGGGAACCCAGGTTGGTGAAGGCCATTAGGATTATGGGAATTATTTCGTGGATCACCATAGATGTGGTGGCATAGGCCAGGCCACTGTAGCTGGTGGGGAAGTTCCACACACAGCCCAGCAGGGGGCGCGTTGTGCTGCTCACCAGCATCAGGGTCTGAGGAAAGAGGAGGAAGATGGAGGAGTGGAGGAAAGAGGGTGGAACATACACTTAGTCAGCAATTTAGGGGACATCTACTTATGACACTTAAAATGATTTTATTGCCGATCTATTTAAACTTAAATGCAGGTCTCTTGCTTCATTGACTGTATTATTACACCGTGGTATTGCTAGTCTACATGATTTAAGTACTTTCTGCACAACCTGTCAAGGGAGAAATTGATGGTGCAAAAGGCTTCAATTCCCTTGGTATTATTAGGAAACTATCCACAAGTTAAATGTTTTTAAACCCTCAATTAGTGTAAATCCAGCACTTTTTGCAGGGTTGGTAGAACATCACATATGTGTATTCAAATTAACCACATTTGTTCCACATGAAATCATTGTTGTTTTAGGGATATTACTTGTAATTTCCTCATCACAAAACATTTCTCTAAACTTTAAAGGACCATGGCAGTGGGTAACCTCTGGGGTCTGAGAAGTGAAGCTAAAATGTGGAAATACCTTAAACCTGCATTCTTTCTACTAGCCAGCAGGGGGCGACTCCTCTGGTTGCAAAAAGAAGTCTGATTGTATAGAAGTCTATGAGAAAATGACCCTACTTCTCACTTGATTTATTACCTCAGTAAACATTGTAAACTTGAGTTTATGGTCTCAATCGGTAGTTTCAAGTCTTCTTCAATACAACATGATGTTCATTTAGTAAGTTATGGTCCCATTTAGAGTCAAACAGACCATAAAGCAGGGGATGCTTTAGGGCGTGGCTACCTTGTGATTGTCAGGTTGCTACCACGGTGTTGTCCGGTCTGGGAGTTGTTCGTGTTTTCATCGTACATCTTTGACTCTTTCACAGTGTGTTTTCAGTTCATTAAAGTTAATTGTAACATTTTGGTTGCCTAAAAATGTCTTATTCAGAGTTCAATTGTACTTAGCTCCACCCTCTCGTGTCACTTGTGGTTGCAAAAAAACAAGATGGCGACGGACAAAATGCCGAACTCGAGGCTTCAAAACGGCAGTCCACATAGCAGTGGGTGACGTCGCGGTGACTACGTTGACTTCTTATATACAGTATATGGACCATAACAGTGTTTTTGCTAGTTTTAACCTCTTAAAACAATGAAACATTTGAACGCACAATTTTTTTAAAGCATGCTATACAGACAAGTCTGCACTATTTTTTTTAATCAATTTTACATTATTATTGTGATAATGCAGCTTATTTTTAAAGTCAGCATTAAATTACCTCATACCATTAATTTAATTTCATAATGATAATGTAACTTTAACAAAAATAAATGCAAACTTGCTGTTCACTGTGATGGGTCACACACAATGAAAGCAGGTTTGAAAAGTGTGTTGATTTTCATCCCAAACAGAAATGAATGGAAACCAGCCTTGAATAGAGAAAAAAAAGTAAATACACGTTTCACTTTTTAAACAAAGTAACATGGTGTACAAAATGACTAGCTGTGATATAAAGTGAGAATACTGTAGGCTGAAATATGCAAAACCACAGGCTCTCACCTCCGTGCTGTTCTTGTCCCCGCTAGTGGAAAAGATGTGAGCAGGAATGGAGTAAATAAAATTGAGAATCCAGATGAGGACCAGAATCAGCAGTAGGATCTTAGGAAGGCCCCGGGGCCCGTGAAGGCTCCCGACAGTAGGAGCCACACGCCTCAATGTCTGGAGGTGGAACGCGCTGAGGAAGAGCGTTGACCACACATTGACCGATCGCAGCCACACCCAGATACCCATGAGGACCTGACACCACTCTTTGGATGAGTACAGCTGTAATAGAAAGAGACGGGTGCATATTCACAAATGTTGAACTTTTCCCCACTAATATCCTGTTCTCACAAAGAAGTTTCTTTCACCAACCAAACTGACATTTAATTCACCTCTTGTCTACTTAACTCTTCAGCTACTGTAGAACACAAACTTCCCAGATAAAACCTTCTTGTCAAAAATCTACAATCTACACTTTGGCGTGGGAAACCGGTAAGGAAGGTGGTGCAAAGAAAGTCAAATCAACATGAGCTAACAAGAGAGTGACTCATTGGCAATCTTAAAAACTATTGATCTTAAAGACCACATACCTCTAATCCCATGTCTGAGATGACCAGCAGTGTGTTCCTCATCACAGACACCAGCAGGTTGGACAGCGCCATGTTAATGATAATGATGTCCGAGTTACTTCCCACAATGCGGTTCATTATCACGCTCTTACCAATCACCCCAACGACGATGGCATTACCCATGATGCCCAGCATCACCAGGAGGATGTAGAAGGCAGTTTGCACAGGGGACACAGAGACACGAAGTCCCATCCCCACAAGCTCAGCGTCTCCATCCACCTCCATGGGGTCGCTCATCTCATCCATTGTCTCAACACCCATGTCTATGAAGTTTTAACAGCTGATGTTAAGTCTTAAAGCATGGTCCATCTTCATTTCAATGTATGTCAGATGAATATAATTCAGTTTTCATCCTCCAGCATGCTGCCAACACGTTATGCACCCGTATATTCACCCAACTGGTATTTTGTGTTTCTCGATCTTTGCAGATGCAGTCAGCTAACTGAAGACACTCCCTCTCGGGGCCAATGAAAGAAGACCATCCTACCTGTGTGTCATCACGACAGAAAACTGACAGCAGAGGCGTCTTTGTGCTGCGGCCTGGTGAGAGAATCCCTGTTAGGCTGTCAGAAAGCCAAAAAGCAACACAATGTTTTATGCCTTGGGGAGCTCAAGGTGCATGTTAATGAAACACAGGAGATTAATCAGCTTCCCTGAATGAAATGTGCTTCCTTTGCAACTTGATTCGTTTCGCCATCATCCTCTGGGAATGAAAGCCTTTTTGTTTGTGCATGTTTGTTCGTGCTTGTGTGTGGCTTTTCAGAAAATGAGCAAAAAAACGTAATCTTATGTTTTGACTGTAACTGAAACCCTATTAACACAAGTTCCTGTCTCAGGAGGTAGCCATGACATTTGGCTAAATTTCCACTCAGGCTAGATATGCCCCTATCAAAGATTAATAACTGCATATCTAGTCAAAGGTGATGATAATTTCTTGCTTGCGATGCGAGAGGTTCTGCATTCGTATCCTGTTCAATTCCCCAATAATTGGGTGTGGAGATCAGTAACATAAGCCTTTAAAGCAATGCATGGATGTGTGGCGTATGTGCTGTGGAGGTGTTGCAAGGTGCAAAAGGAAAACAATGCAGACAAATACACAGTATACCCAACAAGTACTGGGCTGTCTTTCTTCAATCTTACAGTGAAGGTCAGGTGTGACATTTAGCAGTTAGAGTACCTTAAACAACAGCTGAGTTAGGTTTTATCTGACCTTTTATTATTATCACTGCTGCATAAACATTAAACACACCACTGTCTTTACTAATATTTGTACTAATAACACAAATTAGATCAACATTAGTTGTAATTAAGATCCTCTAAAACGTGTTTGTCAGTCCTATCCATTATATTCTGTCGGTGCGGGTTAAATATGTTTCATGGTGTTCAAGTGAAGTAATTAAATATAATGAAACATAATCTCTAATCATGCTAAAAGAGTTAATTTATGACAAGAAGACATGAAGTTCATCAATATACACAGTTGGCAATTTCTGATTGCAGCCAACAGCCACTAGATGGAGCCACAAACAACCAAATACGAGAGAGGACAAAACATTTGAATACAGAATTTTTTATTCCCTTCCAATTAAAAAATGCTCGTGGGCACTGTGCAAATATCTTTAATTGAAACCTTCTTGTCTTTTAATTTGCCCAGAGAAACATTTTACCAGACAAACTTGTCCACAAATTCAGTAGCATATAAAGTGAAATACAAAACAAGTAATTCAAAAATATATATTCACAGTACATATTCATTATCAGCACTAAACATTGTACAGGAAGTACAGAAACAGGATGGGGATACAGTATGGAATTCACTCTGATCAAGCACCACATGCATCCTCTCTGCGTTTTATCACTGACGGCAACACACCTGTCTGATTTAACTGTGTGCTGCCAGTGTGGCATGTGATGCTAAATGTCCATCGCTGAGTGAAACCAAGAGAAAACTTGATGTTTTTCTGACTCATTCATGATCGGCTTCAAAATCAAAATATTTGAAACTTTGAGCAAAATGGCACATAGCAGAAATTTGGTCATAGATAATAAAAAAAACTATTCCAAAATATTTGCCAGTATGCATCACTAGGATGGTTTGTTGCTTGCAGCAGTTATATGGATTTTGGATACAAACTTTGCACTGATGCCACTGTGTGTAACACAACTTTAGAGCTAATTCTGGCCATATCTTGCACATTACACCTTTAAATGAAGTGTGTAACATTTAGGGGGATCTATTGGCAGAATTGGAACATAATGAGGTTCAATAAATTTATCATAAGTTGACCGTTTATGTTTAATCATTATATTAACCTCTTATTTTAGGTGACATGAACATGTAACATGTAACATATAAAATGCTTAGTCAGAAGCCTTCATGGTTACTAAGAACTTGAATTATGAAACAGCAGATCTTGTTGATGACCTTTTCTAAGCGTCACAAGATCCATTAAAGGACCAGTGTGTAACATTTAGAGGGATCTATTGGCAGAAATGAGCTGCAGCATTTATTTCTGCACAAACTGCAACTTCCACTGTACATTCACTTGATATTCTCAAAGCTAAACTAAGGTTGCATCTGAAATTTCATACTAACATGCAGATATTTTAGTATGTCCGAATCCTTAGTATGGAACCAAGAGTACGCAAATTGCATACTATTTCCAGTGAAATAATACATTATACAACGCTGGATACGGCATAAATGTCCCACAATGCAATGCGGTAGTGACGACAACGTTCATAACGGACGTTGATGGACAGCTCTGTGACATCAATAAAGGCTTCAATTTTACTGTAAGTATAAGATTTCACTTTGCTAGGTGTAATATATATTTTAAATTAATTTAGACTTTGATTCTCACAAACCGTCGTTTTGGTTACATGTCTCCAACCGGCAAGGAGACTCTCAGGAAGTGACGACGTAAAGTACTGCTCAGTGCATCCAAAAATATACATACTACTGTTTATTCACACTAAAGTATGTTGAACGATAGTACACATATTGGGTATATAGTGCATAGTATATGATTTAGCACTACCACTACCACTAGCTTACCTTTTCGCTCACATCACACACATTTGCTGCCTATCTCTCTCTCTCTTGCTTCACCACTCACTTCCCACGTACACACACACACCTTCTACTCACTGGCTCTGCTATTCTCCAAATGACCTACACTACTCTTACAACAACTGGCTCTAGAGAGGGCCATTCAAGTTTTCACGTCGGCCACCGTAGTTCTTGGTACATGGGAGATGTCGCCAGATGTTACACACTGGACCTTTAAGAACTTTGAATATACTTTCAAGGAGAAGAGAACATTTTCATATAATTTCAAGTAAATACACCTGTAATTATGTACAAAGTGTGTAAACAGTACAATTTAAGAATAGGCTGAAATTACAGACTAATAATCATAATGATAAATAAAAATAACAATAGTAGCTCACACAAACTGTGAATGCTGCATAATCTGCAGCGGTTTATGTTCCTGACTAACTGAATGTTAGAAACAAAATGATGGAACAAATGTGTGGTGTCGTGGTGGGCAGCCTTCCTGCAAAGTTGATGATAAAAATGAGTAATTATGCCAGATTTTGCTCAGCCATTGTGAGGACAGAGAGCTGGGGGTATGTGATAACGCCTTTTCTGTGACCATAATTTATTTCATGATGAACATTTTCCATCCATTATCTGTAACCGCTTATCCTATTCAGGGTCACGGGGGGCTGGAGCCGATCCCAGCTGACATTGGGCGAAGGTGGGGTACACCCCGGACAGGTCGCCAGCCTATCACTGAGCTTTATGAACATTTTAACTTAGAATAATAATATTCATAATAATATTCAGTCCTGCACGAGTTATCTAGTGCACCCAAAACTCAAAATGCTCGATTTCACCCACTTTTTTGCTCCAGCTGCCTGACTGCTGCAGACGCTGGATGTTAACCCCGCCAGCTCGAATCTATCAGAGAAGAGACAGACAAATGGGAAATTACACTTCATCTAATGAACCAAATCTGCAATGTATGAACATAATTGCAGGAATTAAGAAAAAAAAAAGCAGATAATAATATTCAGCTCAGCCAACTAGTGTGCCTCCCTGCAGTGCAGCATAACCCGTCTCCTCGGCCCGAGCTGTAGATCGGGGACACGCACACTCGACTGCTCGATGCGAGGTGCGTGAGACGTGTTGAACGAGAGGTAGGAGGCAGGTAGACGGTGGAGATGGAAGGCTTCAAGGACGAGCTGCGGGAGTTTTCTATATCCCAGCTCAGCCAGTAGCCTTTCAATCCTTCCTGATGGGCCTGCCACGCGACCTGCACCTCCTGACGCTCCAACGGGGTCAGCTGAAGGTCGACCAGGGCTGGCAGAGCTGCTGCAGGAGAAACAAAACAAAGAGGAAAAGCAAGGGAAAGATTTGAGTAAGAATGATTCCCAAATGGACTCTAAAGGTCAACTTTCAATAAAGAGAATAAACAGAACAAATGCTTTTAACCAAAGAAAACTAAATTATCTGCAGGGAAGAACAACTAAAAGACACAAACTCACAAAGACATAAAAACATAGTATTGAAACCTCAAACTGAAAACGTACCCTCTTGAGTGCATGCCCTTACAGACATGGCTATTTCTTTTCCATTCACATGCAGAGCACTGACTGTGATCAGGTACTGAGTGCCCGGCTCCAGGCCCGTCAGTACGGTGGAGTTCTGCTGTTTGGGTAATGTCACGATGTGGACGTCTCCGCTTGGAATAGCTCCATACTCCACCGTATATCTCTGGACTCGAGCCGGCTGCAGGGGACCCCAGCTCACACGGATCTGACGAAGACCCAAGGCCAACACGGTGACCACTGCCGGGCTTAAAACATCTAAGGGGAGAGGAAGCACAAGAGACACAGGTGAGGTAGTGGAGTGGCTTACACATATTGCTGTGCAGCACCTGATAGATGAGTCAGACGTTGGGTGTGTTGATGCATTTCCGCAAATGAAATAATAATAATACACTTAATACGACCTTTAAACGTCAGACAGGAATCGGAAAAAATGCAGTAAAAGGCTCTCTAATGGCATGAATATCTGTCATACCCTCTTTGATGAACACTCAGTCTGTTGAATGACCGCGTCTCAAGTTTTGTGATGTATTTCTATCAGAAAAATGGAAATATAAACATCTACAATTCAACGACAAGTGAGAAAACTCCATTTGCTGAGGGAGATTTTGAAAAATGATCGCTAACAATAACAGCAACCGAATGGGCCTTGTGGTGAGATTGTTTCTCTTCCCCTCTTTTCCTTTTTATGCCCCTGTGCCGGCAAAAGTCTTGGCCACAGACATGGATATAAAATGCAACTTGACTGGTTGGCGGAGGCATACAACCACAAGGCGGTAATTCTAGTTTGTCATGAATCAAGTGTGTTTTTTTAAGTGCATTGCCGGATTATAAAAACACATGTATTTAAGGGGAAATCCCCTTTAAATCCTCTCACCAGGAAGTGTGGTGAAGTTAACAGAGAGTGTGTTAAACAGTCTCTGGTTGGACTCTGGATGCAGGGCGGCGGTGTAGGTGGTGTCAGGCTGCAGGTTGGTCAGTTCTGCCCAGCTGGAGTCGCCTTGGAGAATGCGTCTAGTTTTAGCGTCCGTATTCCGCATAGAGTTGTACGAGAGCTCATAGTAACCGCTGTCTGCGCTCAGAACAGGACGCCACTGCAGCACAGCACTGTGGGAAGTCAAGTGAACCACACGCAGTCGTTCTGCACGAATGATTTCTATAGATGAGACAAGACGAGAGGAAAGAGAGGTAGTTAATCTGTCGTTAAAAATCACTTTTTATGTCTGAAAATAACAGTCTAATATCTGCCATGGAACTTCTAATGTGCTAAACTTCATATTTCAAACACACACACACACACATACTGATAATGGCCTCCCTCAGGTCCTGTGTGATGATGTCGATGGTATCTATGTCTACAGAGTAGAGGTGAGATTCCAGTGGAGGTGTCACTGCACGTTGTAGCACCTGGTAGTTTCCATGTACTGTAGACACAGCTAAAACAAAAACTCCTTGCGCCTTCAACTGAGACATCAGCTCGTCCACGTCTCCGGGCTGCACACCATCAGTCAGCCACAGCAGTATCTTTGGCACATTCTCGTCCGTCTCTGTCAGAAGCTGCTGGGCCACCCTGAGCGCCGCCTCGGTGTTAGTGTCTCCCTGCAGCTGGGTGACACTCTGCAGAGCTTTCTGCAGACTTTCCTGATTGTTGTGAACGTCCAGGCCGAACTCCAGGTTAGGGTTTGTGCCCACCTGCAGCAGCCCGACTCTGACGTGCCCACTGCCCAATGAGAAAGGGCGAAACAGCTCATTGGCGAAGAGCAACAGGCGGAGGAACTCGTAGTTTGCTACACTTCCTGAAGAGTCCAGCAGAAGGAGAATATCCCCTTCACAGCAGTTTAACACTGTGCACAACAGAGGGAAAAACAGGAGGGTTATTTCAATACGTGCGTCATTCTTGTTTTGACTGACAAGTTTACTAGTTACCTTTTTCAAACCTAAGCTGTCATACAGCGTTCAAACCTGCATCAACTGATTTTTTTTGGCCACTTGGGGGCAGTAGAAACAAGGTGTCAACCCAAAATTGGCA
The DNA here is from genome assembly GCA_916701655.1 of Sebastiscus albofasciatus. Classification (NCBI taxonomy): domain Eukaryota; kingdom Metazoa; phylum Chordata; class Actinopteri; order Perciformes; family Sebastidae; genus Sebastiscus; species Sebastiscus albofasciatus. The sequence goes on along the minus strand of CAKAOI010042247.1, from coordinate 16,829 downwards.
TATTATCACCTTTATGTTGATACGGTGTACTTGTCGGCAAACAGTTACACATTATTTACAGAGTAACATAAGCATTCATTTGCAGTAATGTTTCTGGTAGTGGGCAACCTCCGGTTCTGAAAAGTGAAGCCAGTGTAGAAGTGCCTTAAACTTGCATTCATTCTAATAGCCAGCAGACAGTCAAAAGAAGTTTGATTGTATATTGTATTACCTCAGTAAATATTGTAAACATGAGTTTATGGTCTCAATCGGTGGTTTTAAGTCTTCTTCAATACAGCATGATGTTCATTTAGTAAATTCTGGTCCCATTTAGAGTCAAATAGACCATAAAGCAGGGGATGCTTTAGGGCGTGGCTACCTTGTGATTGACAGGTTGCTACCACGGTTTTGTCCTGTCTGGGTGTTGTCAGACAACTTAAACCCTTTCACAGTGTGTTTTAGTTAATTGTACCATTTTGATTGCCTAAAAATGTCTTATTCAGTGGTTGTACTTAGCTCCACCCTCTTGTGTCACATCTGGTGGCAAAAAAACAATATGGTGACGACCAAAATGCCGAACTCAACGTTTCAAAACGGCAGACCACAAACCAATGGGTGACGTCATGGTGACTGAGTCCATTTCTAATATACGGTCTATGGTTTCTGGCCAACTGGGAAACATATAAGTCCAGTATTCACTTTCCTTTTAGCTCTTTGGCCGCTAAATGCGTCTTTATGTTCACCAGTTAGTCGCTAACTTTGTCTGCTGTTTGGTGCTGGGTGACGTTACAACTACTGAGTCAGGTGAGTCAGTTTGTCACTACAAGCGACCTTTTTCCCATTTTTCGCATACACGTGTATGTGACAAGGTTATAATAGTTTCAAATTTTCAATTATTTTTTATTTTATTCTAGTTTTGACTTTTCGATTTCATTGTTTAGTTTTAGATAGTTTTCAGGGTGTGTTTGCCAGTTTTACTTTAGTTTCAGTTTTTCGGAAAGGTTTTGTTTTTATATATTTAGTTTTAATTTTACAGTAGTTTTAGTTTGTTTTGTTAGGGCCAGCTATAATGTCTCAGAAGTAGCTACATATACATACAAAATACATGGCTGGAGAACTGTGTAGGAATGGCCATAAAGTTTAATGTTTAATCTTGGCGCTACTTTAGTGTTCGATGTGAAGCGATTGCGGCACAGCGTCATCTCCTGGAAGGTCTGTTCAGTTTCTGTGGTTCAATGTCACGAGAGTTGACGGAAATTCATGCCGCCTCCTTTTTTCAGTAGTGATATATTATAGCTAAAAAAATGAAATGAATTTACGTTCATTTTTATTTGTTTTATTAGTTTTTTACCCAGGCAATATTGTTTCAGTTTAGTTTTAGTTTTTCTTAAAAGATATGGTTTTTATTTAGTTTCAGTTCGCTAGAAATATTTTTTCACTGCTTATTTTCATTATAGTTTCAGTTTTAGTTTAATAACCCTGGTATGTGAAAAGTTAATTTGATCCATAAATATATTGGTAATGGCAGCTTTAAAGTAGAGTTTCAATTCCCTCCTTTTTAGACATTGGACCAAGACACAGACGGGCGAGTTTTTAATTAATGGTTAACATGTAATTTTCATGTTAACCATGTGACTTATTAGGTGCCTACGCTCAAATATACTAGAAACTGTTGGCAGTGATGAATCATCCCATAACGACTATATTAATATCTCAGTCATATGCAGGACGGATCTTATTAATGTCACAGATGCCATTGCTGTGGGGAAGCATTAATATAAAGACTGAAAGGCAATAACAGGTATACGAGGTGTCTTGTCTTGTATATAAATCTGAATTACTGCTCAAACGTTATAGAAACACGTCAGTAAAATATTGCATTGAGAATACTTTAAATGGAGCTACAGCAGAGGATTTATGATAGTGAGGAATAAAGAGAATTGGGTCACTGGAGTCGATTTATCATATGCGTGAGAGTGAAATTTACATTGTAGATAAATCAGTGACAAAAAAACCCAAAGAGCAGTGCAGAGAGGAAAAGAGAAAGCATATATTCCCACATTTTGGGATCTAGTCTCCACTTGAATGGACACACTGGTTTCTCATCTTCACCTTTCATCATTTCTCAGAAGCAATTTTGCTCCATTTTGTCGTCAAAAAGTCGTCATGGTGGAATAATTTTCACTGACAAGAATCAATTCCACCTGCAAGCACCATCCTGTACCTTCAGATTCTTGTCCAATACATTTGGTGACTCACTGATCTGTTCTTTCTGGAAACCACAGAGTGTATCCTAATTATCCTGCTCACTGCATGTGACTTTTGGTACATTTAGTACCTGTAGTTCATGAAGTATTGGTCTTATACCATCACCTGTTATAAATAACTAAAACACTGACATTCATTTAGAATAATCTAGGTCATTTTAATGTGTGTGCTATATGAGAATGAATTCAACACAAATAGTCTTTCCTAATTGTCCCCTACATTCACATCTGCTTTATTGCCTCACGTCTTCCATTTCGTTCAGACTCTTTTCCATTTGCAACTCTTCTGCGGAACACGCTCATTATTTTATTGCAGCAGTGGTCCATAATCATTAAACTTTTATAGGGAGGCAGAAAATAAAGCAGCAGTAAAGTAAACAGGCAGGGAGGAAATGAGGGAGAACAGCGCAATCAGGCAAAGAGGTGTCCGCCGACGCGTTAATGAAACACAGATAACTTGAAGAGTAAAGAGTGCAAGAGAAGAGAAGCTATGTGGGAAAGAGGTGAGACCTCTGTGGACCTTTATATATGTACAGTATATAAGGGGCGAAGCTGAAGGAGAAAATGAGACAGAGAGCCCAGAAACGAGACAGAAAGATGAGATGAGATGGTTGGATTAGAGTTGTTGATGGAGATGTAGAGGAATTGCTCCATCTTTGCATTCCTCAGAGGAAAATACATGTGAATATGAGAGATTTGAGCATGTCATCTGTCATGTAATTGGTTTTAAGCTGTGCCAAGGCCATATGCCTCGCTACAGAGCTGCACAGATGAATGAAAAATATGTTAATGCTTCCTGTGAAGTTTACTGAGTGCAGTATTGACATGCGCCGACATCAAACAGACAGACGGTAGACTACCCAGTCTGTGTTGAATTAAAATCAACACAAGCTACTCCTAAACTCTAAAACATTTGACACATAATCTGTGTGTTGTTCTGCTGCCTTTTAAACTTTTACAGACTTCCTGCAGAAAAGTGAAACCGCGAATTAATTAAAAATTCCACACATTCCATGTGTGCTTTTTTTGGGTGGATCTCTAATTTAGTTAGTAAGTCAAAAATATTTACTTTTAATTAGCTGTGTCCACCTGTAAGTACCTCAACTTCCTCTATGTCAAAGTCAACATTAAGAACAAAGCTCCAATTGTCCTTCAAAACACAGTAATGGACTGCTCCTTCAGAAGAATAAAACATGAACAATAAACAGTTTACTGCGATGGTTTAGAGGATTCAACTTTAGTTCAGCACTGTACAGATCAGGACCAGATTTTACCTCTGATCTCTTCAGCCTCTATTCTACCTTCAGACCTCTTACATTTTCTAATAAGATTTTTTGGCTTCTTTCTGAGAGTTAGATGAGAAGATTGACCCCACTCAGTGAGTAACTCCTGAAGCCAATGCAGTAATGCTTTAAACTCACATTCTTTCTAACAGCCAGCAGGGGGCGACTCTTCTGGTTGCAAGAAGAAGTCAGATTGTATAGAAGTCTATGAGAAAATGAGCCTACTTCTCACTTGATTTATTACCTCAGTAAACATTGTAAACATGAGTTTATGGTCTCAATCGCTATTTTCAAGTCTTTTTCAATACAGCATGATGTTCATTTAGTAAATTATGGTCCCATTTAGAGTCAAATAGACCATAAAGCAGGGTATGCTTTAGGGCGTGGCTATTGATTTTGGAGGTCCTTGACCTTTAAAAAGTTAGAGATTGCTCTTAAAATCTGTGCTGGATTTTTTTTAACTTCCATTTATGTCCATCGCTCACTTTATGCTCCTCTGGGAAGTGGCCGGGCAAAAACATTTAATAAATAAATTAGTAAGTAAATAGTTATAATAGTATGCATATTTCTGATATTTTTATTGTTCAACACAGGCCATTTTGGTAGAGACATTAAAATTATGAAAATAGAATAGAAATAATTTAGTTTTACATCCTTATGGCACTTTGTAGGCGGACGTTTCACCGGTGTTCAATAGACGCTTTCAGTCCAAAATGGCGGAGGCGTAGCTCTGCTCTCTGTTGTAATGGAACGAACAATTGACTTTCACTTCTTTGCAATATACATTCTTTGGGGAGGGTCTAACAAAAAGATGCTGTTGTAGTTGCATTATGGGAAATATGGGATTCATTGTTTTTGGAATTTAACCCATACTAGGAACTAGAGGTTAAGATACCTCAACTTCCGCTGCAACAATTTTGACCCTTCTTTTTTAAAACAAATCTGTAGTGAGTTCCTCAACTTTATGGCAGAGCAATAATAAATTGCTGTAGTGCCCCTTTAAGATTCACTCACAGTCACATGCAGCTGATGTTTTAGGGCAGGCTGGTGCCGGTGGGCGCACTGTTTGAGGTCCAATTTTCCTGTAATATCTCCAGTGGTGTCATAATTTGGACAAAATTACATTTTTTCCATAGCTCGTTTCAGTTAATACACCCTGATAATTTGTTCCATAGGAAGTCACAAAAACAACTTCAATCCTGTTCAGCCAACTGGCTTCCTTTCCAGTTTAAACCTATGAAAAAAGAATCTGACATCACCTGCAGTGGTGGAAGAAGTATCCAGATCCTTCGCTTAAAGGACCAGTGTGTAACATTTAGGGGGATCTATTGGCAGAAATGTAATATAATATAAATAACTCTGCTTTCATTAATGCTGCCATGTTTCTACAGTAGCCCAGAATAGACAAACCAAACACTGGCTCTAGAGAGTAGTTTGGCACACGGGAGAAGTTTAAATTGGTTGCAATCTGCAACCTCTCCGCTAGATGCCGCCACATCCTGGACCTTTATGTAAAAGTACCAATACCACATTTTTTTTAAATAGACCATTAGAAGTAAAAGTCTTATGTTCAAAATATAAGTGAAAACAAAGAAATAGCAAACGTAAAAAGTAAAAGTACTCATTATGCTGGAAAATTCTCCCTCTGAGTGTTAACCAATATATTATATTATTGGATAATTATTACTGATGTGTTAATGCGTAAATAGCATTTTAATGTTAGCTAGTTGAAGCAAATTTTAACTGCTTCATATACTGTACGGTGGTTTAATCTACAACAGTGTATAATATTTTATACAGTGATCATATGTTTTGATTGTAAAATCATAATCTGACAAGTAATTGCAGCCATCAGATAAATGTAGTGGAATAAAAAGTACAATACAATAAGTATAATAACATAAAGTAGCATAAAAGTATACTTTAAAAAAATCCTAATGGAGTGCAGTAGTTGAGTAAATATATTGTGAATATGTGATCCAATAAAGAAAAATAAAACCACGTGTTTCTTCACAGTGACTTTTCATATTGTAACCTATAACAGTGATTATTTACACACTATCTGATGATTACAGACCATTATATTGATTATAGATCATAAACTGTGATCATATAAACAGACACACCCATTACTTCATATCCTGAATTAAATGTACTGAAACACTGTTATGCAATGCAGCAGCACACAATATCTCTCTGGGACAACACTGTCCATGTGTCAACTTGTCTAAACCAGACTGCCTGTGGAAATGATCCTGGCTTTGTTGCTAAATATTAAATGCCAGCTGATCTTTAACTTCATGCCACCCAGTTCTGCACTTCCTCAAACATTTATTAACAGCAATATCTAAATATTTTACTAAAAATTATACGTTTTAGAGCCTGTTTGCATAAATGGTGACTTTTACCATAAAGAAAAAAAGTTTTTTTTCTGAAGGTTTAACTTTCATCCCAGACTCCATTTACAAAACATCAACTTTTCCTAATCTAACCACAAAGGAGAAGAAGGAAATCACAACCAAGTCATTTTATTTGTGCATCAGGTCTGTTTACTGTTCATCTTTCATTCGGCTATGTACCTGCTCTACTTCGAGTCTGTATTGTAGCTTATTGTTATCAACTCACCTGTGGCAGGTACAGCAAACTGCATGTTGCTCCGCTGCAACATCGCCCAGAGAAGAACACAGCGAAGTAAAAAGCCCTTCATCCTTTCCTAAGCGGCATTAAAAAGATATGAATGTGATCGAAAACAGCAGGCAGGTGAAATATAATCAACACCTGGTCCTCTTTCATCGGTTCCCATCGCATAGATCAGCTGTCACACGTTGGTCCAGTCTGTGTTATTATGCACCACTGTCGCCTCTTCTGCAGAGTTTTGCTACTGCATCCAAACTTTTCTGCAGTCAACACCTGCGTCATGCATACAGTAGGCTACTGCAATGTCTGCACGGTGCATTTATTATAAGATTACTTCTCTCTCAGTCCGCCAAACGGTTTCACTTTCTAGTCCAGATTACTCCTCCTCCTCCTCCTCCAGCTGCTGAGCCTGCAGGACATCAAATCATTGTCTCTTTTTGCTGCATTGTTAAGAATTTCCCAGTAAAATAACAGTAAAGAACTGGCAGCAAGGTTGCCTTTATGTTACTGTAAAATTAACATTATTACAGCTTTGTACTGTTAATGAAAAATACAGTTTGAACTGGTTATTTTTTTATTACTGTTTAAAGATACATTATATAGCTGTTTTTCACCTTTCTTTTACATTATCTTACTGATTTGTTTTAATGCACTATTTAGTTGTATTTTTTACATACATTTTAATAAACATTATTTGTTGCCTAGATGAATAGACTTAGCAGGTTACAGACATAGGAATAGTCACACTAAATACAATTAAAGGCACGTGTTAGGAAAAAGGCTATAACAGACTTGTTGACACTTTTCCCAAAATGTGTGTCTCTAGCTGGCTACAAGCACAGAATGCAAACCAGAACAACATGTGAGAGAAGAACAATAAAGCTAATTCACTGATTTTACAATCATGTACAATGTACAAG
>CAKAOI010042178.1:0-14053 GCA_916701655.1 Sebastiscus albofasciatus | reverse complement strand
TTAGAGTCAGTGAAGTCGAGGTGAGGTTGTCGATTCTCACCACCTGGGGGCGTCCCGTCAGGAAGTCCAGGATCCAGTCACACAGTGGTGTGTTCAGGCCCAGATCCTGAAGCTTACTGATGAGCCTGGAGGGCACTATGGTGTTGAACACTGAGCTGTAATCCACGAACAGCATCCTCACATGCTGTTAGTTCACCTAATGTAACTGATGTAATGTCTCTAGTAGTTCTCAGTCTGTCCGCTGGGTGTCGCTGCTGCTCTCTCTCTCTCTCTCTCTCTCTCTCTCTCTCTCTCTCTCTCTCTCTCTCTCTCTCTCTCTCTCTCTCTCTGCGCTGCTGAAATGCCCGGATGTTATTGTGGCTAGCTCTTTCAGCTAACCAGCTAGCCGCTCGCCTGCTGCCTTCCGCCGCTTCCCATCGGGACATCCGACCCTCTAGGCCGGTTACACTCTGGTTCCTCACGGTGGTCACTCGACGTCGCTAGTTTATCATGATAGAAGTTGACCGAGCTGATTGATTTTCTAACCGATTTGGCGGGACTGGATCCGGTTAACAACACGACGAGCTAACGGCTAACAGAGCGGCTAGCGCGGGAGCTAACAGAGAGCTAACAGAGAGCTAACAGGCTAACAGCTAACAGAGGCTAACAGGCTAACAGAGCTAGCTCGGCTGCTCGGCGTCATGGAGGACAAATCGTTCACTAAAGAGTTGGACCAGTGGATTGAACAGCTCAATGAGTGCAAGCAGCTCTCGGAGAACCAGGTCCGGACCCTCTGCGAGAAGGTGAGTCGGTTCCGGGTGTTTTCCAGCTGTTTAAAGGTGTTTAAAGGTGTTTATCAGGTGTTTTATTGGGACTCAGCGCGGCCTAGATTGCGAAAGCGGCTCCGACTAATCTCTGGGCTGGACGTCTCGACCAGGCGGCGGTGTTCGCTCAGTCATCCTGACACTTTATTAAAATATTACATCTCTGTAACAACCACATTTTATTTCACACTCAACATCCTCGCTATGTGCGCCGTCAGACCCGTTAAAGGTGCTTTAACGTGGCCGGTGTTTCGGTCTTTAACCGTCGTCTCACTTCAGACAGGCCGCATCTTTCACTCTATCAACCAGCAGATAGACGGAGCCCGTTTTACTGCCTGTTCATTACATCATGACTACATCCTGCTCACAGATCAGAGCTCGGTTCATGTTTGGTTTTTAGTGGTTTTATATTCTTGTTTTTATATTAAAAGTGAACATGTATTTATTTATTAAAGTGTTTAGTTGTGATTGGCACCGCGCCCTGTCTTTATCGATCAACCGGTTCATTACATGAACCTGACGAGCCTCTTTCACACGTCACTTGAGGGCTGTTGCACCATAAAGATAACCTTAACCATTAATTTACCCATCCTTAACCCTTCCTGAACTCAGCCTTAACCCATCTACCTTAAAGATAACCATCCTTAACCCATCCTTAACCAGTCCTTTACCCATCCTTAACCCATCCACCATAAAGATAACCTTAACCTTTCCTTTACCCATCCTTTACCTTAACCGATCCTTAACCCATCCTTTACCTTAACCCAGCCTTTACCCATCCTTAACCCATCCTTAAAGATAACCTTCCATAACCCTTCCTCAAACCATCCTTAACCTATCCACCATAAAGATAACCCATCCTCAGCCCATCCTCAATCCAGCCATAACCCAGCCTTTACCCATCCTTAACCCATCCATAACCCATCCACCATAAAGATAACCCATCCTTAACCCTTCCTTTACCCATCCTTACCCTATCCCTAACCCATCCCTAACGATAACCCATCCTTAATCCATCCTTGACACATCCGGTCGCTTGTAGCACCATCGACCTTTATAATGTTGTTAAAACACATTATATAACAGTGGGTTTATATACTATTACTGACATGCTTCAGGTTATCTCCTGACTGTGTAGAGGGATATTTTTGGGTCGTTGTGAGTTAAATGAATGAAAGAATAACACTCTAAACCTTAAGTTTCTTTTTAGTTAATCATTGAAACTGTCAGCTGAGTTGTTTTTAGGGTCAACAAGCCAATAAAGCAATGAGGGATGTGCAAGATAATAAAGGTACCAGCTCGTATAACAGGCCTGCAAACAATTACTTCCACTATTCAATTAAATGTTTAAAAATAACAATAAATGCTCGTCCCAAAGTGGTGTCTTTAACCTGCTGCAACTATTAGTTGGTTAATCGATTAGTCATCAATAGAAAAGTAATCTGCTGCAACTATTTTGATAATCAATTCATGTTTTTATAAATTTTTTTAAGCTGAAATTTCAACTATTTGCTGGTTAGAGCCTCCAGCTGTGATGATTTTATTAATTGAGAAGTTAAACAGAAATCTCTAAGAAAAACAATAAATGCTCTCCCAAAGTGATGTCTTTAACCTGCTGTATTCTAACTGTTAGTCAGTTAATCGATTAGTTATCAACAGAAAAGTATCTGCTGCAACTATTTTGATAATCGATTAATCGTTTGTCATTTTTCAAGCTTAAATATCCAAACACTTGCTGGTTAAAGTTTCTCAGATGTGATTATTTGCTGCTTTTCTTTGTGATATCTGATTATAAACTAAATATTTATGGCAATTTTCACTATTCTCTCACATTCTATAGACAAAACGATTCATCGATTAATTGGGAACTGATTGATCAATATTAAAAATAATTGTTATTGCAGCCCTACTGTTTTCAAAGATGTATTGATATCTTGCGCTCTGTTGGATGGTAACATTTGATTACCTATAATGTTAGTATTGAACATCTACAGCTCTTTTTAAGCTCTTAAAACTCCCGTTGATGTTGTTGAATGTTAACAGTAATAACAGCAGAAATACCACCGACACAAACTCACTGTTGTCACGATTATTCAGTTAGTCGTTTAGTAGAAAAATGAGCATGTCATCTTCAAACGTGAGGATTTCCTGCTTTCATTATTTTTTGTAAAATATTGTACATTTAATATCATTGTGTTTTCGACTGTTGGTTGAACAAAAAAGGGTAATTTGAAGACGTCACCTTGGACTCTGGGAACATTACTTTCTTATTTTTAGACATTTTATAAACTAAACGATTGATAAATAAGTCCGACCCTTCAGTGAAAACAGGTAGAACAGAAGCAAACCTGCACATTTCCTGTTAACCACAGTTTTCAGCCATCAACGCTTTGCTTTTATATCCGTGACCGAGTCATTTTAAACGCTATGGTGTCCTGTGAGGTCAACGCAGCCTTCAACACCTCAAAATAACCAGCCGGTCTGTTACTGAAGCTAAACATGGATGCATATGACATGAGTTACTGTTCGTGTGTCTGTCTGAGAGAGTTTTATATAACCTTCTGTATGTAAAACGTATTAAAACGGTCACCAATTAAATAAATAATCTGTGTGTTTGTTTCCTCTCCAGGCCAAGGAGATTCTGACCAAGGAGTCCAACGTTCAGGAGGTGAGATTTCACACAATGCCTGAGAAAAATCTAACTATTACCGATTGATTTCCTGTACGACACGGCTGTCAGATACTGGGCGACATGCCGGCCTTCAGAGGACACAGTTCATCTCATTATAGAGCTGGATGGCTCATATTAACAGGATCAGTAAACATCTAAATGAAGATGAGAAAAGCAAAATGTGGTGCTTTTGCTCCAGGGTGAAGACATGCTCCAGTAATAATCTATTGGTCCATATCATAAGTTGTAGCTGTTGTAGAATGGATTATTAATCATTTAATTTGATCATCTAATCAGTACATCATTTGATTCGTTACTTCTGGTTTTTACTGATAAACCACAGAAGCAAAATGGTAGAAAAAGTCAACTTTTGAATATGAGGAAACACCAAAGTGTTGTAATGTGGAATCTGTACAGACGATTTTGTATCTTCTCCTTCCTTCTATCTTTACTGTAACAGGAAATGAGAATACAGTAAAGTCCACCAGGAACTGGTATAATAAGTAGTAAATCAACAATTCCTCACCTTTTTGGCCTGTGAATCCTTTAAACAATTAGCATGCATCCCAAAGTTTAACCATTCATTGGCGGAGTCTTTGGCTGCATTCACCTCAGATCCAGCGGTGCGGTGAAAACGCAAGTCTGAAACTGAACCGCTACAACCTAAAAATCACAAAATAAATTAGTGACATTCAAATTACTTTTTGATTGCGTTAACTTTGACCGGCCTTGGTAAAAACAGAATGAACTTTTGGAGATATGCAACTCGGCGTCACGCTGCGGTGGCCAATCATGTAACCAGCGATCCAGAGCGGTATAACTCAGCCACGAGTGTAACAAAAGGCGGTAATCGTTACAGTTAATGGGCCATAAAAGTGACTCTAACACACCGCCGCAACGTCTGATCTGGTGTGAATGCAGCTTTAGAAACGAATCAAAGTACATAAGAAACCCCAACAACAACAAGCAGAGACTCATCAGAAACAGGACGACAGACTGTTCAGTCTGCTGGAAGGTTTCCAGACGGCGCCAGAGAGGGAACTGAAATATAAATGTTTCAGAATAGGAAGTGACATTAATCTCTGGAACAAATAAACACACATGCATGAAGATAAGAGTTGTTTCTAAATGAGACTTCTGAAGAAACCAAACTATATTTATACAGTTTAGCCATGAATGGAAGTTATTCTGTTTATAATAGATGTCTTTTATAATATTTAACAAGAAAACCAAATGTATGTGGAAGCTGACTGTCTGTGTTGTTCCCTCTGGTGTGCTCGGAGCAGAACATGAACAATATCACACCTTGTTTACACTGTAAACTGAGTCTCTGCTGATCTGCAGGCGCTCTCACACTTTACGGTCTCTATTTAGAAACAGAAATCTGCCTGCTAACATATAAAAGCATAATATTAATTATATCCTTTTAATAAACATTGAAAAAAAACATTACTCGTAGTAGGTCACAGTTTGAAGTTAGTTTTCCCAAATGCCGCTAACTGATGTTTTTATTTCTGCTTTGTTTGTTCATCAGTTAAAGTTCTTCATCTCTAACGAGGAAATAGCTGTGTGATTGAAAGAGTCACTGAACAAAGTGTCTGTTTATTCAGATTATTAATAGTGTTGGTGAGGAAGTTCACACTCAACGGGTTTTATCAATTACACTTTTTCAACAAACAAAATATGGATCCGTCTTAGTGTTCAGGTGTTTTTATAATTTGAATTATTCTACCAAATAATTGGATGTGGTTATAGGTCCTAACTCCTCGCTAGGGACGTTTGTTTTCAGTTTTATTTAAGAGTAAAAATATCAAATGATCAATTATATTAACTCATTCACTTTTTACATTAGGAAACACTTTTGGCACAAAAAAAATCAGGTTTTTATTGTGACAAAGACGTTCTGAGACGAGTTATTTTAGAATTAAACAACAACCTTTATCATCAGAGGTGACTAACACAAAATGTAATATCAAAGTAGATTCTAACAGCTCGTCATCAGCTGCATGGTTCAACCATTTCCACCAAAGATTGATGTTTTATTGTAATTATTTTTAGAGTCCTGAGAGCCTAAAGAAGTAAAACCACTGTCATTTATAAGAAAAGAGCAGAGATGAGGAACAAAGTAGAATTTTGTGTAGCATAAATGTTTCTTCTGCTTTCCTCTTCGTAAAATCATCTCATCGCTCTTTTGGTTGTAATAACTATAAATACAGATATGACAAAATATACTAATGTTTGAGCGTGAAAGTTAATTCTTTACATTTAAAATGGTAGTTTGACCAAAAGCACTTAACTCAGGGTTCACTTACTAGTTTTTACCTGAGCTTTCAATAGTCAAGTGGACCTTGAATTCTGATTTTTTTAAAGAACAGTAATGCCTACATAAGAAAAAAGGAAGTAGAATTTAAATAAAAATAGAGCTTGTAAACCGGTCACATACTTGACGTACAAGATTTACATTGCTGCTAATATGACGTATCTGTGACGTGGTTGTCAGTAGATAATATTGATCTGCCAGTACAGCTGAGAGGATTTAGTCAATTCAGTACATGTTTAATAGAAAAAGCTGAAAGGGAAAACTCGTAAGTGAACCTTAGGTTTAGAATATTTGATCACAGATTTGTTTCATAAAGTCAAGAATGAACATCAAATCTAAAACTAAAGGAAGTGGAAAAGAAGGTGTTTGTTAATCTGTGCAGGGAAGCAAAGGAATCATTGTACTGTTGCTGTTGAACTGCCGGTGACTCGTTGACGTTGTTTCCTGTTCAGGTGCGATGCCCGGTGACGGTGTGCGGCGACGTCCACGGTCAGTTCCACGACCTGATGGAGTTGTTTAAGATCGGAGGCAAGTCTCCCGACACCAACTACCTGTTCATGGGGGACTACGTCGACAGAGGCTACTACTCTGTGGAGACGGTCACGCTGCTCGTCACGCTAAAGGTAAACGCCGTCACTGTGATGTCGGTGGGTTTATTTATGTGTTCGCAATGTTGTCAGGATATCTGCAGATGTTGATGAGTCTTAAAACACATTCAGCTCCCCCAAAAGGCCTTGCAAAAGTCTTAAACTTCATCGATTTTTGGAAAGTGGTTTTCTGTAGTAACTTCCTGGAACCTGGTTTCAGGTGCGTGTAATCTGGTGTGCTTGTTTGGGAGTCCTGAAAGGTCATTTTTTGCATATTTTTGGGGCATTTTCAGGTATTTTTTCTGACATTTTCCACATAGTTCTCAGACATTTTTCACTGATTTTTTTTAAATTTTCAGATTTTTGTTTTTCCACTGATTTTTCGGATTTTTTCCCCCGCATTTTTCACATAGTTTTCACATTTTTCGGATTTTTTTCACACGTTTTTTTCCGATATTTTACCATATTTTTTGGATATACTCCCCATATTTTTTGGACATTTTTCACATTTTTTCCAATTTTTCTGATATTTCTCTCACAGTTATTTTTCACAGATTTTTCGGACATTTTTTTGTGTGCATCTATAAAGTGGGATTCTTATGACCCCATCAGACCTGCAGCAAACTTGGTCACTACTGTTAGATTAACAGTCATTCAGGTGTAGATTAAGTATTAAACATCGACAACAAACCTCAAAGAGAAGAAAACAAACTGTGGATACAGGCTTCTTCTTTGTTAACTTGTTAGGTAAAAAATGTCTTAAATACCAGTCTATAACTGGGACCAGTTGACTAGTTGTGACATTTGACTGGAGCAGTTAGATCAGATGTTGTCGTGTTAACGGTAATAATGTGAGCGTAGTGATGAACAACATCCCGGCTGCTCTCAAGAACAAACAGAGGACGTTTATTTACGTCCTTCAGGGGCTTTTTCAGGGTCATGTGACAGACGTACCAGTCACTACTGGGTGTGCCCCAAATCAAGACCACACTGCTGCTGGTTTCAGCTGGTTAGCTGTGGTTTCTTTACCATTCCACTTCAATTCAGCACACGATGAGACGACGTCCAGCAAGGAAACAAAACGCCACGAATACCACCGGCATCGTTAACAATACAGATTGATACATTTAACTTATTGTGGCTAACTTGAAATCGATAATGTTCTGTAGTCTCTCTGCCAGCAATTAAAAGCGGTGAAAAGATTAATTAAAGTTTACCTGTGATTATCAGCTGATAGTGGTGTTTTCCCGCCTCTTGTCACTACGTAGGAGCTCAAACACACCGTCATTTACATACCTGCAAACTCACCGCCTTCCGCTGTTTTCAGTGTCAACCAGTTCATTAACATGAATCGCATAGATCCAAAGAGTTTTTAAAAATCGGGGGGGTGCAAGTACATTTACTCAAGTATTGTACTTAAGTACAAATTTGAGGTACTTGTACTTTACTTGAGTATTTCTCTTTTCCGCTACTTTATACTTCTACGCCTCAGAGGGAATTTTAACTTTTTGCTGCTCTACATTTATCTGACAGCTTTAGTTACTTAACAGATTCAGATTACCAGTCATTCAGGTGTAGCATTATTGTTTTTATTGGGTTTTTCAACCAGTTATACTCCAGTAATTTAAGCTCTAATTGTTTATATAGTGCTTTAACTAACAACTATTTCCTTTATTGATTAATCTGCTGATTATTCTCAGTTAATCGTTTGGTCTATAAAATAAGTCCAAGATGTTGACTTCAGATGTCGTGTTTTGTTCGTCCAACAGTCCAAAGCCCAAAGATATTCAGTTTACTGTCACATACGACAAAGAACAGTAGCAAATCTTTACATTTGATAAGCTGGAACTAGAGAATATTTGGCTTTTTGATTGAAAAATGAATGAAACAATGAATTGTTTATGAAAATAGATCGTCTATTAGATTAATTGTTTCAGCTCTGAATGAAAATAATTTTCCATTGCGGTCCTTTATCTTTTATTTCTGTGTCATGCCAAACATCTGGCCCGTCCCACGAAGGGATTAGAAGACGCCGCTAGTTTACAAAACATTCATCTTCTGGTAATAGATGTACAAAAAGAGCAGAGAAAGTGACCTTATTGTAAACTACCTCTGTATTCTGTCAACTAAAGCATTTAAACATCTTCTATGACTAATATGTTTTCATTGTTGTCGTTCAGGTTCGTTTCCAGGAGCGAATCACCATCCTGCGAGGGAACCACGAGTCGCGGCAGATCACGCAGGTCTACGGCTTCTACGACGAGTGCCTGAGGAAGTACGGCAACGCCAACGTCTGGAAGTACTTCACAGACCTGTTCGACTACCTGCCTCTCACCGCGCTGGTGGACGGACAGGTAGGAGAGGAATCCGTTCTCATCTGTCACAAAATCTGATTATTTTTACTGGTAGCCGTGAAATAGAGCCGTCTTTTTGTACTGTGATGTGCGTCCTCTGATACGGGATGTTACAAGGTGCTGTCAGCAGACAACAGTCTGCAGATGACAGAAAAGTGGTTACCAATGTGAGAAGTTGTTTTTGGTCAGTAGTACTTTCTCTGTTTTACTTCCAGGTTGTGTCAAAATAAAAGCTTCCAGACTGATTGTGAAGCTGCAGACTCAATCAGTCATTTCTCTTGTCTCTATTCCAGATCTTCTGTCTGCACGGAGGTTTGTCTCCCTCCATAGACACTCTGGATCACATACGAGCTCTGGACCGCCTGCAGGAAGTCCCACATGAGGTACACACGCACGCACACACACGCACACACACACGCACACACATTGAAATGCTAAAACACAGGAAGTCAATTCAAATAGTGACTTTGTTGAGGACTATTTTCAGCGGTGTATTAATCCACATGTGGTGCTCGAGTGAGGGTTAGTAACAGCAGGACGGTGTATTAGTGGGACTGAGTCAGAGTGTGTGTTGATGGTGATGAAGGATCATGTCACTAATAGTAGTAATAGTAATAATAGTGACTCTCTGTCTCTGTGTGTGTCTCTGTGTGTTTCAGGGCCCGATGTGTGACCTGCTGTGGTCAGACCCCGATGATCGTGGTGGGTGGGGCATCTCTCCCCGAGGTGCTGGTTACACCTTTGGACAGGACATCTCTGAAACCTTCAACCACGCCAACGGCCTCACTCTGGTGTCCCGCGCCCATCAGCTGGTCATGGAGGTAAAACACACAGCAGCTGTTCTCCTGGCTTCTGTAGAAACTCTTTGTGTTCACATCATTAAGCAAATAAAAGTCAGCAGTTAGCCGAGGAAGCAAAGCAAAGATCAACGAGGCAACTATTATTTTCATCATCTATTAATCTTTAGATCATTTTCTTCAGGGCTGTCCTCAGCCAAAGAAATTCTTAGTCAGCTAACACTCGTATGATTTTGTCAACTTATCGATGAGTTGATTCTTTCTTTCTTTTCTTCTCAAAGAATAGATCTGGTGTTTACCTGAGATGTGCTCAGAAGTTTCTTAGAAATAAGTCATTCAGTATGAAAAAGCATAAGAAAGTTTCACTTTGGGGTCATTACGTGACCAGGCGTTATCAATCCACTTGACGAGGGCGGCTTCACCCATTTCATCCAGAGAAAATTACTTTCTTTTTCCCGTTATAATATCTATATGCACGCAGCGCCAGCCTCAATTATCCATCCGGAGGGCAGGCGGTCTGCGAGGCAAATTATCACGACGGGAGTAAAGTAAAAAACAAAACAGAAAGTCAGCTAACGGTAGTCCAACGTATTTTTAATATGTTTTTACAGATGTTCTCGTGTATGAAAAGACCCCAAATGAACCCTGTAGGTGGACTACTGGATTACTATCAGCTGATTATTTAAAGTGTTTGTAGAGGAAGGATTCTGTCCCAAGCTGTTTGATCACTATCAGCTGTTTGATCACTATCAGCTGTTTGATCACCATCAGTGATTGATCTCTGTTTATGAAATATCAAAAGTTCCAGAGCCTGAAGTGACGTCCTTAAACGGCTTGTTTTATCCAAGTCAAGTCAAACTTTCTTTATAGAACACGTTTAAAAACAACCGGAGTTAATTTACTATCTTTATAGCAAATCTTCATCTGTGAAAAGCTGGAAGCAGCAAATGTTTTTGGCATTTCTGCTTGAAAGCTGTCAAACAAAACCATCAGCTGATCGTCTCCACTGACAGAAAGCCACTAACGTTTACACATATTTAATACTTTGAGCTTTTAGTTGTTTTATTTTGGTCAAGTTGACACACATGCTCCCCCACAAGTGGACTGAAGGATCCTAAAAACCCTGCCGTCTCCATGGTAACGTGATATAACGTAGTAGTGAGGGTGCAGTGCTCCTCCACTTCCTGTTTCTGTACCAGTTCCACTCCCACTGGAGTTCACCTGAAAGTCAGCCGAGTTCAACACTTTATCTATTAAGTAAAATGTGATTGAATGAAACGAACGAGAATCTTTTCATAACCAGTCGACTTACTTAAAAATCAGCTTGTTTCTCCCTCTGCAGATGAATGCAGTCATACAATAGGATCCTTTTAAATAATAATACACTTTCTTTATGTAGCACCTTTCATACAGCGGTGTAGCTCAGTGTTTTACAATGTAGTGAAGAAATAAAGAGAATAAATAACAACAGGCAAATAAACCAAGCAATCAAATGAATAACAGAAAAGAGGCAACAACAGGTGTGATAAGAACAATAGATTATGTAAAAGATAGAAATAGAACAGAGGAAGAGTGACAGTTAAAGGCAATACTGAATAAGAAGTTTTTAATTGTGAAACAAGTAGTGACTTTGTGTGTAAAGACCTTCAGTCGGCTCCTGACTTCTGATGTTAACCTGAGAACTATCTCTGTTTTAGTTGTTTTGTTGTTGTTGTTGTTGTTGTCTAACCAGTAAAGCGTGTTCTTATCCCATCAGGGCTACAACTGGGGCCATGACAAGAATGTGGTGACCATCTTTAGTGCTCCAAACTACTGCTACCGCTGTGGAAACCAGGCAGCCATCATGGAACTGGACGACACTCTGAAATACTCTTTGTAAGTAGAAACATGTTTATCTCAGTTTCAGGTAGAGCTGAGAGATGATTAGTTACCCGTAAAATGTCTCCCATCATGCATCACAACGTGCTCGACCCTACCTTTTAATGTTGCGTTCACACCAAGAGCAAAGCAAATGAGCAGCTCCAGTTGGACCGCCGGGATCATTTGTGTTCATTCACACTAGACGTCACAATGTCATCTTGTAAATTGTAGTTTTTGGTGAGAAACTGTAATATAACCAGTTTGAAGGAGACGTTTTCACAGCAATATAAAACTGATATTAGAGAGAATTATGACCCGTTTAACTTCTCACAAAAACCAGTCTTATAGTGATAAAGGAGAGGATGTTGAAGTAGGATCTGTTATTTTACTGCCGTCTTTACTATTGGTATTGACCGCTGAATAGGGATGCACCGATACCGCACTGTAACGGGGCGGACTGTCCTCAGTGCACCCCAACCGCGTCGTGCCGTGCCCCACGTAAAAGGCGCCAGGGGTCTGCAGCGATGTCGGTGACCCACCCAATCCGTCTTGAAACGCAGACCAAGCAGTCTAACGCTTTGTACGAATGTCATGTGTGAAGAACTTGACTGTGTAAGCTGTTTGGTGCGGGTCGTTGCGTGTAGCCTTTTAAATGTAATGTTTAATAGTTTGAGTGATGTCGTCAATAATGAACCTCTTCTGCCTCCTCAGCCTTCAGTTTGACCCCGCCCCCCGCCGCGGCGAGCCCCATGTGACCAGACGCACTCCTGACTACTTCCTGTGAATGTCCAAAGCCATCCCTGTCAATCATCCACGAAGCTCCTTCCCCCCTCCTCTGCCCCTCCACCACCTCCACCCCTCTCTCATTTTGGATGGAAGGAAGATCTTAATAATAATAATAATGATGATACTGTACCAGGGAGAATAGAAACAAACGATTGGCTGATGAACCAAGATTTTAACAAAAAGAGAGAAACGTAAAGAGCGGCCCCCTCTACAGTCTTGTTTTCAATATGCTGTCATTAATGCTGTGCTTCTGGGGAGAATCAACACCTACAACTATGATCTGTTTTCTTTTTTCTTTTTGTTTCTTACATGTTTGAAAACGAGATAATAAAACTACCAACGTGGACCAAATGTGCCATATTCTGATCCTTTTACAACATGTACAACGCGCGCGATGTTTCTTTCTTTTCTTTTTGTTTTGTTTTGTTTTTGTTTTTTAGACCAGCACTATAACCCTACCTACCTGACGACGTCACCACCACACCACACTTCTTCTTCTTCTTCATGGCATATGTGCTTTTTTTCTGTTGCAACAATAATTTTAAAAAAGGAGGAAAAAAAAAAACAGGAAAAAACAAAGTTTGCTTCAAGTAGAACAGCTGTGAGTTTTAGCTGTCCAGGCTGCAGCCGGTGGTCATCTCAGCAAGTATATTACTGTAATTTGAATAAAGACAACAGACGTATGAAATAAAAATGTCCTATTGACAAACTACTGACATGCGTCCCTGTCTTTTCTTTATTCAGACGTTGTGTTGAAAATACTTTATTTCATATACCTGGTTTTAAAAAGCAGGTAAACATGTTTTGTCTTTCGGAAATGATAAGACGCCTTTTTTAACAAATCAATCTTCTGAAAAAACACTGTTATTTATATATATATATATATATATATATCATTTGGATTTTTATTCTGGAGGGTTTCTATTAATAATATATTTATATAGATATATAGTTATAGTTATATATATATAGTTATTTATATATATACAACTATATATAACTATATATATAGTTATATATATACATATATAGTTATATACACATACATTTTAACTTAAAATGTAGTTTTAAGGTGGATATAAATAAGAAAATAAAAATGCGGAAGTGGTTCAGTCTCTGCGTTACTTGAAGTATCGCGAGAGTTCCCGGGAAGCGCACAAGACAACAAGCCGTCTCCATGTTAGCTGTTAGCTTAGCCAGTTAGCTTCCAGTTAGCTTAGCAGTTAGCTTGTCAGTTGTAACTGAACTCCTTGTAGTCTGTTTATAATAAAGGACCATCTCTCAGTCAGCTGATTACAGGTTGGTGTTTAGTGTTACTGGACTGTTCAGCTGGATGTTAACTATCTGTTTAGATGAGTTAACTTTAGATGAGTTATCTGTGTTTAGCTAACGACAGCTAGCATGATGAGCTAAAAACATTAGAGGCTTCAGAGGCTTTATAAACAGGTTAACTTATATTAAACTGTTACAGTTAATACTAAACGATCTGTTAATATTCAACATGTTGATTTAATGTTTGATCTGATTTCTGTTTCTCTCACAGTTTGTTGTATTTTCAGCTCTTGTTGAGCTCAGTTAGTTATCTATGTATCTTTATAGATATATACATATAGCTATATCTATAGATTCAAGAGTTTTATTTGCTATTTGCACCTATATATAAGTACATTGGAGTTCTGATCAGTTTACAACAAGTCAGCTTTAAGAAAAGAAAAAGGTAGAAAAGTTAATTACAGTACAAAATAAGAAGCACGTTCAACTCAACACAATAAATCAATCAATTACTAAAATATAAAACACAACTCAGTGTAGTCAATAAATAAACTAAACTACCCTCTGCAGAGGAACGATACCCCCACAATACTAATATACAGT
>CAKAOI010042162.1:0-13579 GCA_916701655.1 Sebastiscus albofasciatus | reverse complement strand
TGGATGACATGTAAACTGGTGGATGTCATGTTAACTGGTGGATGTCATGTTAACTGGTGGATGTCATGTCAACTGGTGGATGTCATGTTAACTGGTGGATGTCATGTTAACTGGTGGATGTCATGTTAACTGGTGGATGTCATGTTAACTGGTGGATGTCATGTCAACTGGTGGATGTCATGTTAACTGGTGGATGTCATGTCAACTGGTGGATGTCATGTAAACTGGTGGATGACATGTAAACTGGTGGATGTCATGTTAACTGGTGGATGTCATGTCAACTGGTGGATGTCATGTTAACTGGTGGATGTCATGTCAACTGGTGGATGTCATGTTAACTGGTGGATGTCATGTCAACTGCCATTATATTTAAATATCCTAAACATCACGCACACACAACCGTTATTTTTTAAATCCAGCATGTTTCAAACTGTAGAATAACGGTCGTCTCATTTTAAACTGTAGAATAACGGTCGGTTCATTTCAAACTGTAGAATAACGGTCGGTTCATTTTAAACTGTAGATTAACGGTCGTCTCATTTTAAACTGTAGAATAACGATCGTCTCATTTTAAACTGTAGAATAACGGTCGGTTCATTTCAAACTGTAGAATAACGGTCGGTTCATTTCAAACTGTAGAATAACGGTCGGTTCATTTTAAACTGTAGATTAACGGTCGTCTCATTTTAAACTAGACTTCAGAGAGAGAAGGACGGATTCACTTTGCTTCTTTACAACAGAAAAAAAAGTACGAAAACATGTCGGACAACGTCGGGAAAATGTGAGTTAGATTAATTAATTAATAATCTTACATTTCTGATGTTTCTTGGGGGGAAAAAAATCGTGTTTTTGTGTCTAAATCTGTTTCCCGTATCCGTTAGCTAGCCTCCGTGATTGGAGTTAACGTTAATCTAGGCTTTAGTTAGCTCGCTAACTCGTTGGGGGTTAGTTCGGGTTAAAGTAGCTGAAGGGAAACCCACATCGATGGAGGAACAGATTTAAACACGTTTAGTAGGTTTCCTGTAACGTTAACTAAGCTAGCTGACGTTAGCCTAACTGACGCTAAATCTAACGGCTAGTGAAGGCCGTTGAGTAGAATTCACGTTAAGTTAATGCAAGTTTAGAAATTATAACTTACATTTTCATTATCACAGTTTTTAACATCAAACCCACAGCAAAGTCACAGTGCAGAAATGTCGGTAAGCACAAAACGTACTAATGTGTGTTAACTAACTGAATATTGTGTTTGAAACGTTGGTTTGACTTGCTAGCATGCTAACGTTAGCTGCTAGTAACCGTAACCAAGGCCCATATAAGGAGGTTGGGTCTCTGGTCTCGGGTGGTGTGGGGTACAGCGCATGCGCAGTGTAACTGAAGCGGCGGCGCTGCGTTGCGATTGGCTCAATTTCAGCGAGATTCTACTGCGCATGCGTAATAACCCCACGGCTATGACACATGTCCCAGCCTTCTTCAATAGGCCTTGACGGTAACCTGCCAGCAAGACTGTTAAGTAGCGTTAACGTTAAGTTATTGAGTCACATTTTAATGCAAGTTTAGAAATTAGAACTTCATTATCACAGTTTCTAACATCAAACCAAAGTCACAGTGGAGAAATGTCTGTAAGCACAAAACATACTAATGTGTGTTAGCTAACTGCATTCTTTAGTTACCTAGCTAACTCGTTGGGGGTTAGTTCGGGATAAGTTTAGCCTCGGGTTAAAGTAGCTGAAGGGAAACACAAGTCGATGGAGAAACAGACTTAAACACATTTAGTAGGTTTCCTGTAACGTCGATGATGATATAGTAGACCAGGAGACCACATACACACCAACAAACTGACAATAACCTGATATCAGGTGAAATTTCATTCATTCATTCATTCATTCTCACTGTGCAATATCATTTTCCACTTGTGCAATTTTGATAATAGTCTGTTTCTTGTCAATATTGTATATATTGCTCCTATTTTTATACTTTCTTCTATTTAAATGGTTCATATTTTGTTTAGCTCTTTTTTTACTGTGTTAGCTGATGCTTCTTGTCTTTTGCACTATCCCCTTTGCTGCTGGACACTGAACATTAACCCACTGCGGGACTAATAAAGGAATATCTGATCTGATCTGATCTTATATCCTTACTGACGGTTATCGAAGGCTGTTGAGTAGAGTTAACGTTAAGTTAATGCAAGTTTAGAAATTATAACTTAAGTCATTATCACAGTTTCTAACATCAAACCCACAGAAAGGTTACAGTGCAGAAATGTCTGTTTACGTACCAACGAGTGTTGTTAACTGAATATTGTGTTTAAACGTTGGGTTCACTTGCTAGCTAACTAGCTAGCATGCTAACGCTAGCTGCCAGTAACTGTTAGCTAACTAACTCATGCTCAGTGAAATAACCGCTAGCTGGTGGATTCTCAACCTACCGGTTCTTTCTGAGGTTCAAACGTTGGTCGTTAAACGGTAACTTGTGTTCTTATAATGCTGTTGAATGATCGCATGTGGTTCAGCTGCTGACAGCTACTCATTCATTCCTCTCACACACACACGTGGTGTTGTTTTCAGAGGAAGTTGAGGAGACACGGACCGGATGTTGAGTTACTTCACGGACTAGTAAATTATTTTCACCGTCAAAGAGGCAGTACAGATGATTTGTAAATCTGCTCTTCACCACCAGACGCTGCAAATTTTATGGTTATGGACGCACGAAATCTCCCCTAAATATGAGAAAGCTATTTCCCTTTTGTAAACTAATATTACATCATGTTTAAGTTGTAAAAAGGACAGAAAATAACTATTCTCATCACTAGTACTTTTTAATAGAGGAGGAAGAAGACCCTTTCTTTAGTAAAAGAAGCAATACCACATTGTAAACTTGAGGTCCTGTATTTACAATTTGATTTAAGGTAAAGTAGAGAAATATTAGTGGAAAAAAATAAGTAAAAATATATGTATATATATAAAATTATAAATATAAAATTTTCTTAAAATGACATGAAGAAATTACACTTTTTTAAAAAAAATTGAAATATATATAACAATATTTTTAGAATCAAATATATTTTCAGAATCAAACATGTATTATTATACTGAATGTTTACTGAATGCATATATATGTAACACTAGGGCCAATCTTTTGCATAACTTTTCACTTATTTTTTCCACTAATGCATCTGTATTTTTACTTGATTTTTTTAAAATTATTATTACTGATGCTTTCATGTGCAGCATCTGACTGTTTCTGGTCAAGTTGGTGTTCATTTTAACTGATTGATAATAAACATTTTTACATGTTTAGTATGTAAATGTTGTGTTTACAAATAAACATAGTAGAGAACAAAGTATAATGTTTACCTCTGAAAGGTAGTGGAGTAGAAGTACTACACAGTAGCATACAATAGGAAGTACCTGTACTTAAGTATACTTATACAAATGTACATGTACATGGTTACTTCGTTACTTTCCAGCACTGACAGTGAATTAATAGCACAAGAGCTTTGATTTAGTTTATTATTTAGTTGTATAATTAATACATTTACATGCACTCTATTTAACAGTATGTTGGTGATTAATCTTATAAAGATAAATTGTTAGATTGGATCACATCATTTTGTTTGAAAATTACAGTTTATTGCACATAAAGTTGAACTAGTAGAGTAATGTGTGTGTGTAGAAGGAGTCCCTGTTCACTCAGAGCGCGTCCAATTAAATGAATGGACTCCAAATAGCGACCAATAGGAGCAGAGACGGTGTGATATAAACGAGGAGCTCCGGTCCTCATCAGACCGGAGATCTGCTGCTGGACTCTGCTGCTGTTTGAGAGCTCCTCGGTCGGAACAATAGGGATTTTTGTATCAACCCCTGGTAGTAGTAGTAGTCCTCAAATCCGACAACAGGTAGGAAGATTATTCTATTTCACGAGAAATTCCGTCACAGGCGGATTAAATTAGATGTTTAATGATTAAATAACGTCTGCGCGGTAGACAGATGATCTTGGCCCTTGGCCTATTTAATACGTGCGATTTTCATTACAAGGATTTCTGTTATACATTTGGAGTATTTTTAATAGAAAATGTGATGATTTGTCACATCTGCACCTGTTTAACGCATTCAGAGCATTCAGAACACTCTGTTCAGTGCAGGAACTTTCATCGTCTCTTGAGCTAAAATCCATAATAATCTCGATTAAGATCCTCCATCCATACAATGCATGCGGGTTTGTGATTTGGCTGCTTTTTCACCGTGTCTCCTCCATCCTCATCCTCCTCCGCCTCAGGGATCAGCCATGCCTTTCGGTAACACGCACAACGAGATGAAGATGAAGTACACCTCGGAGCAGGAGTACCCGGACCTCAGCAAACACAACAATCATATGGCCCGGATCCTGACTTCTTCCATGTACGAGCGGCTGAGGAGCAAACAGACACCCAGTGGATTTACTCTGGATGATGTCATTCAGACTGGGGTTGATAACCCAGGTAAAAACAAAAGCGGCTTTTCGGCGAAACAGCCATCTGTTCCGCCTCAACGAGCGCGTCTAATGGCGCTGTGCGCTTTGTTCCTGAGAGGGAGCGAATAGCTTTCTGCACTGTGACCTTGCCAAGGGGATAACCAACCTTAACAGACATACTGTACTGTATGGAGAACTCAACCAGTCAGGCATCCTCCTCCTTAAACGGGCCTCCATTATCAGAGCATATTCCACAGCTTTATAGCAAATGTTGAAGATTAGCAGTGTTACATAATGTATGCAGGGCGGCAGCTGATAATCCACTGCTGCTTTTATTATGTCACTTTAGAGCCTCTAGTGTAGCAGCATTTATCAACTGAACAGTGTTTAAACCAGATGACCAAACCTGTTCCAGGGTTGGAAATTAGCACCAGCCAAACGCTGGTAAAATATGCAAGTGGCTGCTAGATTTGCTTCACTCACCAGCCAAAAACAATCGATTGAGTGGCTGGTAAAATTTGGAATCCACCTGCCACATTGGCCGGTGGACAAAAAAAAGTGAATTTCCACCCTTGACCTGGTCCCTGCAGAGTAGCAGGGGGCCCTGTCTCACCCTCTAGACTGTCTTTCTGTTTAGTTGTGAGAAAATGGCCAGTCTGAAGCTGAAGAGGCTGTCAGCAGAGGAGGAGTTCCCAGATCTCAGTCAGCACAACAACTACATGGCCAAGGTGTTAACCCTGGACATGTACAGGAGACTGGCACAGCGGGCCACACCCAACGGCTTCACCATAGATGGTGTCATTCAGACAGGGGTTGATAATCCTGGTACAGTAACAACAGTCCTGAGACTTGATGAGCACATTGAGTTATAGTGAGGATGCTGGTCAGTCTGTCCTCCCGTCTCCTCTGTGAGTGACCCCGTTGACCTTGTGTGCAGGCCACCCCTTCATCATGACCGTGGGCTGCGTCGCCGGAGACGAGGAGACATACGAGGTCTTCAAAGAGCTGCTGGACCCCGTGATCGAGGACCGTCACGGAGGATACAAACCCTCAGACAAGCACAAGACTGACCTCAACGCCAGCAACCTGAAGGTACCGCAGCCCTCTGTTCAGGTAACATGGCTGACTGTAACACTGAACAAACTAAACATGTGTGTCCTCCTCCTCCTAAAGGGTGGCGACGACCTCGACTCCAACTACGTCCTGAGCTCCCGAGTCCGAACAGGTCGCAGCATCCGCGGCTTCTGCCTGCCGCCTCACTGCAGCCGAGGAGAGAGGCGTGCTGTGGAGAAGCTCTCCATCGAATGTAAAGGGGACACTTGAACCTCTTATTTATCACTGACAGTGCAGCTTCTTTGCTTCTGTCCACGCTGAGTCACTGACAGACTGAGTGCTATGCATACAGATGGAGAGTATGTTGTGTAAACAGCGTTAGAGTAGAAGGCCTGAACAAGTGATGCTCAGTGAAGTCAGCATGATGCTGGTTGGTCTCATTTGTGTAGCAGTGGGTTCCCTCTAGTGGTAGCAGCAGGAATAACAACATATCATAGTAATAATCATTTTATTTATAGTACAGAACATTAAAGGTTAACTTGAATTTCTGTTTTAGTTTATGACATTTGAGATGTGTTGTCTTTAAACTTGTATCTCCCTCCCTGCAGCTCTGGCCTCCCTGAGTGGAGACCTGAAGGGGAAATACTACGCCCTGAAGAACATGACGGATGCCGAGCAGCAGCAGCTCATCGACGACCACTTCCTGTTTGACAAGCCAGTGTCTCCTCTGCTGCTGGCCTCAGGGATGGGCCGCGACTGGCCCGACGCCAGGGGCATCTGGTGAGACTTCATCATCTTTATCATCACACAGCCTTGTGGGAGATTTCATTTAAACAGAAACTGAATAATTCTTTTCATGTCTAAAGGCACAACGATAACAAGACATTCCTGGTGTGGGTGAATGAGGAGGACCACCTGCGTGTCATCTCTATGCAGAAAGGCGGCAACATGAAGGAAGTGTTTAACCGCTTCTGCACCGGACTCACCAAGGTCAGCAGGAAACATGAAGTTTATCTGTTTACATGAGCCACACTGAAAGAGGCGTGTTTTGTGTAAATGAGTGTTTCTTTATAGCAGCCCGTTGCTATGTATAACAAACCGTTGCTATGGGCACAGTTCTGATGTCAGACACTGTTGTGGAATAAACCCCGACAGAGCCGTCCTCGCTGTACATTACCCCTCACTTGTATGATCTGTACGAGGACCTGATCATCCTGGTTCTCTTGGGTTTCAGATCGAGACCCTGTTCAAGGAGAGTAACCACCCATTCATGTGGAACGAGCACCTGGGCTACGTCCTCACCTGCCCATCTAACCTGGGCACTGGCCTGCGCGCTGGTGTGCACGTGAAGCTGCCCAACATGAGCAAAAATGCCAAGTTTGAGGATGTTCTCAAGAAGCTGAGGCTCCAGAAACGTGGAACTGGTTTGTACAACTTTCATATTTTCTTTAATCTATAATAATGCTTGTAATGTTTTTATTTCTGTATTTTGAAACTGTCTGTATGTTCATCTAGACTACAATGATGCCAAACTAAATTTCTGTCTTGTCCCATCAGGTGGCGTGGACACAGCTGCTGTGGGCGGAGTGTTTGACATCTCCAACGCCGACCGACTGGGCTTCTCTGAGGTGGAGCTGGTGCAGATGGTGGTCGATGGAGTCAAGCTGCTGGTGGAAATGGAGAAGAAGCTGGAGAAGGGCCAGTCCATTGACGACCTCATGCCCGCCCAGAAGTAAAACCGTCCTGACACCCAAACCCTCCCCCTGCCCCGTCCCCTCTCATCCCTCCCCTCTGTTTGAATGACTGTTTGACTCTCTGTCCCTGAAACACACTCTGTATCACACAGCTTGGTTTGTTTGTGTATTTAAGACGAAATGGTTCCTGTGAGGATGGTAATAAAATAAAAAAATGTTCTGGTTCAACTTTGATTCATGCACTGAGATTTCTTATGTTAACATCAACAAGGTATCATGAATCTCATCACCTTCATTATGTTGTAACGTTCAGTCTCTAACTATTGGTAGTTAACGTGGTTCTGTTCTGGAAACTGGTCATTGAGGTGTTTAATGACACAACTGAAGCGCTGAAGTTGTAGATTACATAATATAGATGACAAAACTCCAGTTTAAACCACCATTACTAGTTAAAACTAGTTTTTACTACTCTATTATGTACTTGTATGTACAGCTGGGACCTCTAAGAAGATACAACCGTGGGTCCCTGAATGCAGCACGTTAGTCGATAGCATATTTCAGTAGGAAAGCAGCTTCAAGCATAACATTTACACTTCAGATCATGATAAATGTGAAATGCAACATTTTAGTACAGTACAGTGTGTTCCAGGGGCTAAAGATGCTAGAGTTGCATTATGGGAAATGTAGGCTCTAGTGTTTTTGCAGCTTGACTCCTACTAGACCATTCTGGATCTGTCTGCAGATAGTTTTTTGTTTTGGTCTCTTTGACTTTCCCAACTTCAGTGCTGCTTTATTGCATGTGTTTATTCTGCAGAGTCACATTGAACCAAAAGCATCTTAATGAGCTGATTTGTCAGTGAAGCAGTTTGTTATGAAGTTAAGACTTCCTGTCCAGCTGTAGCGAACGGACAGTTAGAAATATGTCTAACAAAATACTGGAGATTCAAACAACTAATGCCAGAAATAAACAATCAGCTGTGAAACCTGAATAACAACATTTCATTAAGGGACAGTAAAGCACGGTGTTTGGGATTTGTAGTCCTGAAGACATCTTTGTATCCGGGTAACAACTGGGCTAAATTAGGTTGAAGTTTTTCGGGTATTTAGACGTCTAAACTCTCGTTTTCCACCGAATTTAACCTCGACACAAAGATGTCTTTTGACCTGCAAATGCTTAGTGAGACTCTGTGGCACAAAAGACACAGGAGTACTTTTCCAAAACAAAATACTACATATCCTTCATTGGAAAGTCCAAGTTCAGTATCTCAAAGTGTACAGATGGAGAGTAACCAGATTTCCAAATAATTAGTAAACCATGAAGTCACAGATGGTGTATTTCTATAATAAACAAGCCCATATTTAAGGCTTTTTCAAATTTAAAATCATACATATTTTTTCCTTTTTGAAATCACTAAAACTTGTGTTGTTTCAATCCTTTTCTTTTCTTTCAAACGCTGAACAATTCCATGTAAAGACTGGAACAAAGCTCCACAGAGAAGCAGCGAAATCAAAGCAAACATCTCGTGTCCGGCTACAAATAACCAACGTGAGACGTTCAAGTTGACAGACACTTTAATTGAGACATGAGTGACCCTTAAACCATGTGAGCATTTACACGGACTCCCCCATCATCTCTAATTTATAACGAAATACAAAAGAAAAAAAAAAGAAAAGAGTATTGCAGTGAAGCCGTCTTGAAAGTAAAGATAAACATTATTTACACTGAAAACAAAAAAAAAACGCTACGTAATTTTTTTTCTTTTTTCCAATGAGGAAAAACAAAAACAAAAAAAGATGAAATAAATAAGACTAGAAATGTTTCTTTTTTTGTCCACATTCACAGCATGACAAATCATATTCAACTCGTTAATGTCGACCCCGTGTGGCCAGAATAGACTGAGATATTAGTAGGTAATTCAGTGATTATTGCCAAAAGCCTTAATCTATACATTATAATATCAATACATACTCTGTATTTTGTTTAAAAAAAAGGAGACATTTGGAAACTGCTACTTGGATGATTGTACAGCTTAAATACTTCTAGATATATATATGTATACTTTTAAACCCCCTTTTTGTTCATAGCTTTAACTCGTTGGATACTTTGGAAGCAATGTTTTTGAAAGCGATGGATGATCCGGATATCCGTTTGAACCTGACGCCGTTGAGGGAGAGACGCGGCAGCTTGCAAACCTCCATCTCCCACTGGACGAGGTTCTCGGCTCGCCCGTCCCCGTGGACGCAAAGAAGCAGGAAACTCTCTTGCTGTTCGTAGTCGCAGTTGTTGGCGTCGAGCACTTTGCGAATCTCCCGCATGATGTCACAAGGCTCCATGGAGCTGGTGGTCCTCATACTCCAAGTGAATCTGAGGGAGCGGGGTTTACTGTCTTTATTTTCCCCTTTTTGATCCCCAGGTACATGGCGACTGGCGGGGACAAAAACAACAAAACAACACAGAAGAAAAGTTTTAATGTCACAGATTTGACTCGCTGGTTTTCATCACAAGCTGCTTTGACTGATTCACAATATTTAGTCTTTGGTAGATTAAATATAAGGTGTCTTATCAGTCAAAGCAGCTGGTCAAAGTTTAAAGGAATAGTTTGAACTTTTAGGGTTTTATTTGCTTTCTTGCCGAGAGTTTGATCAGAACATTGATCGTGTCTGTTCAGTAAATATGGAGCTGGGACCAGAAGCTGTTAGCCTAGCTTAGCACAAAGACTGGAAACAGGGCTCTGTCCAAACGTAACAAAAATCCACCTACCAACACCTCTAAGTCTCACTATTTAACATCTTGTGTGTACAAAAAGACATGTTCAGGTTTTACTGGACTATTTGTTGGCCGGGCTGCTTCAGACCTGGTGTTAACATGCAGCTTGGGTGATCCGATCACAGGTGGACAGCTCTAAGGCTACATCCACACTATTCCGTTTTCGTTTTAAAACGCATAACTTTTGCTACGTTAACACCTAGTGTCCACACTACAAACCACGGTTTCGAGCCCCTAAAAAGTAGATGTTTGAAAATGCTGCTCCCGTTTTAGTTTTAAAACTCCGGGTGTTTTAGTCTGGACGGACAGAAACAGAGACACTTGAAAACAGTGACGCAGACACGTTCGCTTCTTGATTGGGTCTTATCAGTCATGACGTCTTTCCCTGATTCGTCACGCCACAGGACTTGAACCTTTTCCGGAAGAAAACAAACATCAGCCTCGATCAAGCCCGCAGGAAGAGCGCCGGTCGTTGATGCCAACTTCTGTAGTGGCCAAACGAAGGTACTACAACTTCTGTGTCCGTCACGTGACGCCATCGGGCCCAGAAACTTTTTCCCATAGATTTACATTGGGAAAGAAACATCTGTAACTCAGCAGATAATTTTTTTGGAGGTAAATAAACTCCCCAGTATGAACACTCTAACAGCCCTTATTTAAATCATCAGGTCCTAAAAGTTGTAGCTAATAGCTAATAGCTGAATCCAGAGTTATTTCCCTTCCTCCGTTCATGTGAATGAGACCCAGACCGAGGGCCGGAGCGCAAGCCGTGACGACAGCGTGACGGCTGTGACCCCGTGACCGAGCGGACGCTACTTTGCCTGTTACATGGGCCCATTGGATGCGGAAGATCGCTGGAAGATCAGGGTACTTTTCCACTCGGAAGTCGAGTCATTTTGGCTTCAAGCGCCGCTGAGCAACTCTCAATGAACTCTTAATACATCCACGGCCTCGACCGCCAGCGGTTCATTTCAACACGGATGACGAGTTACAAGCGTTGCTGACCTTGTTGTTCTGCGTTTTATAATGCTACTAATGCCTACAGGCTCAACAGGAGAGCTATTATTAGAGCACTTTACATCAATTCCCGTGTCCAGCGCTGCTTCCTGTTTTACACCGGCACGCACATGCCCGGCGTACGTGAATGGTCATGTGATATGCGTTTTCAGGCGTGGTGGTATGGACGAAGATTAATAGTGAAACGGCTCTAAAAGGCTCGTCTAGACGGAGATCGGATCTCACTTCCCCGCTCTTTATGCAAATGAACACGTAGCCTGCATGATGTCCGTTTGAAAAGACCAAATGTTTTGAACCGGTGGGAGACAGCAGTAGTAACGTCCTACAGATTCATGAATCCAGGTTCATTTTATGAACCTAAAAATCACACATGGTTATTGTCCTCAGCATGAAAGCAAAGTTCCCAAAAAGTCTAAAACCATTCCTTTAAACTTTATTCAGCGTTTGTGTCGTGGTGTTTGTTTCCACCAGGACACATCCACGAAGCCCCACGTTTAACCCTTTCACACACATCATCATCATTACATTCAAGTCACAAAGCTCAGCATTCGTTTTTCCAGAATCTTTGAAAAACCAAGAAGGTCGTTTAACATTTAACGCTTTTCTGAAGGTTATTTTCAGATCCCTAAAAAGACTCTTAACCATCTGAATGAAAACATATTCTGCCCACTACATTGTGACTGGTTTCATTTCAGGTAGTGGGAAACGTCATATATCTATGCAAAAACAATCAATTATCAGTTAAATCCATCTCTATTTATGTTATTTTATATTATTATATATTATTTATATCATTTTAAAGGTTTAAAGGTTAATAAAAATCGTTTTTTGGCAATTCTGAGCCCAAAATTTCGTGTGGGACGTCTCAGTTAAAGGTTATGCTCCTTAATCATTACGCCACCAAAATTTTATTTTTTCATACAAAATATAATTTCTGTATTTTGCCGTACAAAGAAAGCAAGGAAATATTTAACTCTTAAATTCATACAATCAAAAAAGGGGAAGAGCTCAAGTCAAATGTGACAATATGAGCTGATAAAAAGATAAATTTGAGGTTCAAGTTGATGTAAATTTCCTTTACATTAACATGTCCATACATCTAAGAGGCTTAGAGTGTAATACGTTCATTAGAATATGCTATAAGTACAGAAATTCTACATTATTGTCCTTTAAAATGAACTGGAAGGACAGGAAATACGTTTAAACAGGTTAAAAATCCTACATATTCAGCAGTGAACTGAATGGTTTTTATCCAGATGGTTCAAAGAGTCTGTAAATATCTGTATTTATTTCCAGATGACGTAGCTCTGTGACTGTGAATGTAATGTAAACCAGGGCCACACACATCCATGCTGTATCATTAACGGCAGTGTTTGTTATCAGGAGCATCTTTCAGGTTGACAACAACACAATTATGCCATGCTAACAGAGCAGCACACGAGGACGGAGACATGCAAACATGACAGTACAGTTAAATAAAAACAAGCCAAAATGCAACACGCAGGTTTTCAAACATCCCAGGAGAAAGAAAGCAGAGCGGGTCGAGCTGCTGGAGTCGGCAGACGAGGACAAACTGAACGTTTAACGGGGCACCGACACATTAGAGGAGGATAAACGGGGGGAGGACAGGTAACCTCACCTTGAGCCCTCAAGTCTCCCGTTTCTCTCAAACTCGGTTGAGACTCTGAGGCGCGTGAGAAGATCAGACAGGGAGGAGGAGGAGGAAGAGGAGGAAGAAAAAAGAAGAAAAAAAGATGTGGATTGGGCACGACATCATCTATCATTTTCAATAATAAAAAAAGAGAGAATGTGTGACGTGTAAGTAAGAAGAAAGAGTGACACCAACAACGAGAGCCACCACCACCGAAAAACACAAAAATACAAAGAAAAGGAAGTTTTGTTTTTTTACTTCCAGTGAAGAATTATGAGAGAAAGAAATAAAAAACAGTGATGGATGATCTCAAACTTTAAAGCAGACGGAAAGAAAAACTCTTAAACACAGAAATGCATCTCGTGAAACTGGTGTTTCAACCCAAAACAGCAGAACAACAACATGGACTAGAGCCGACAGGTGAGACTCAGGTAGGTAGGAGGTGTTTCAAAGAGAATCTCTAAAGGGAGGGAGGTGATGGTGCAGAGTGAGGATCTCTTACATCTTTACTTTCTACTTTACGCTTCTTTAAAAATCTATATCGGAACAGCAAACGGCTCTAAAGCAAGATCATTTTATTCCCGTTTTGGTGGTTTTAAAGTAGAAATGATTGATGTGGTTAAAATTAAAGTTATTAATAAGTAAATGATGTTATTTATGAGCATCAAAGTTCATTTGTTGACCTCGGAAACAAGAAAATCTGAACTCAAAGTCCATCTAAAAGCATAACAGTTTATCACAATAAAAATCTATTTAATCTTACACGCCTTTTTCTGAACTTTCAGCTGCATCTCACATAAAAAACATAAATATTATGAGCTCCATCCACTAAAGGAAGACCATGAGACGCGGTAAAGAGCTCCAGAAAAGGCTCAGAGGTGTAAGGCAAGTAACATTTCATGCCTTGATGTTAAATGCAATAAACTGTCTTCTACTGTTTGCAAATTT
>CAKAOI010042158.1:0-47396 GCA_916701655.1 Sebastiscus albofasciatus | reverse complement strand
TACTGTCAAGAATTTCCCAGTAAAATAACAGTAAAGAACAGGCAGCAGGGTTGCCTTTATGTTACTGTAAAATTAACACTAGAAAATTTCGCAAGACATTTTGACCAGTGTGCCTGGTGCTGGGGGGGTCTGAGGGCGATCAGGTTATAAGAAGGGGGATGATAGGCCCAACAAAGTCCCAAGTCTCGTGACCCGTTTAAACGTTTAATCATTTTTCTACGTAAAACTATGGCGACTCTGTCTCTTTAATTGGAGAAGTGTCACCAGATTCGTCAGGTTGGTTGCTGGGGGCCCCCTGACCCCTAGCGACAGGTTACACATTAGTTCATAATCTGCCCAATGAAAGTGAGTTTACATTTTAAATCAAAACAACGTACATTTACATTGACACTGCTCTGTGGCTAAAGGAGACACCCCACGTGGTTAGCCACCTACTGGCGGGAAACATCGTCAGGTTGTTTGCTGGGGTCCCCCTGACCCCTAGCAACAGGTTACACATTGGTTCATAATCTGCCCAATGAAAGTGAGTTTACATGTGAAATCAAAACAACGTACATTTACATTAACACTGCTCTGTGGCTAAAGCAGACACCCCACGTGGTTAGCCACCTACTGGCGGGAAACAGTAGTTCAAAACTCAAGTTAGTCATGCTATAAAAACTATGCTAGGTGACACACACAGTAACCTATTGGTGTCATTTAAACTGCGCGCAGCTTCTGTCCTCTGCGCCCTCTGTCGGGAGATTAACACACACACAAACACACACAGCGCCATGCAGCCTCAGAAATGTTAGGTCTGTTGACTTGTTCAGAGATCCTCAGAGAGTTTATAATAGGAGTTAACCAGAGACGTACATGTCATAAAAGTGCTTCTACGACAGAAACCGTGACTCCTATCGCTTAGATTGTTCATGAGACCAGTTAGAAGTCTCTGATGAACAAATGGTGCGACATTTGGGTCTCTAGTGTCAAAAATGTGACCTCGGCGGCAGTTTCGAAAAGTAGTAACTTTTTTCTCTGATCCAAAAAATTCTGTGAAATTTAATATGGGCCACTATGGGAGCCTAGCCTGGAGTTGCTGTCACATTCAGGCATGTGTCGCCAGATGTGTAAGCCCGACTGATTCCATAGCTACATGACCTGCGACCGGCACAAAATTACCTACAATTGGATGAACCCCCCCGCAATACACACCCATTATAAAATCTGAAACGGTCTGAAAATTTCAGAAAACGTAAACTGCGATTTTGTGAAAACCATGCCAGCTATCAAAAAATTTCCACTTGACCAAATAAAGTCCCAAGTCTCGTGGCCCGTTTAAACTTTTAATCATTTTTCTACGTTAAAGTATGGCGACTCTGTATGGCCCCAAAGAGGAGTGTTTTTGAGCACTCTTCACGTCGGTTTTCAAGGCATTCCTATGGAGAAAATAATCGTGCTATCGCGCAATTTTCTCGGAAACCGCTCCGCAAATCTGTTAGCCAGGTCATAGCACACGATTCCCGATCATTCCGCACGTTTTGATGTACTTTTTGTACATGTGCTGGCACCGCTGCGGGAGGAGTAGCGCGGCAAACTTTTTGGCGGAAGAAGGCGGAATAAAAGCCCGACGAATAATATACCAGTGTGCTTTGCCTTGTGCTTCTAGGCACACTGGAATTATCATACTGTCACTGAAATTTACAGCTTTGTACTGTTAATGAAAAATACATTTTGAACTGTTTTTTTTTATTAATTTCACAGTAATTTACAGTTAATTGACTGTTTAAAGATACATTATATAGCTGTTTTTTGTTTTAATGCCCTATTTAGGTTGAATTTTTTACATACATTTTAATAAACATTATTTTTTGCCTAGATGAATAGACTTAGCAGGTTACAGACATAGGAATAGTCACACTAAATACAATTAAAGGCACTTGTTAGGAAAAAGGCTATAATAGACTTGTTGACACTTTTCCCAAAATGTCTGTCTCTAGCTGGCTACAAGCACAGAATGTAAACCAGAACAACATGTGAGTGAAGAACAATAAAGCTAATTCACTGATTTTACAATCATGTACAATGTATAAGCCTCACATGAGCAGATCAGGTCCCAGAATTAAAAAAATACTGCATGAAACTGTTACTGATGATACTTTAGACAGTTGATCAGCAGTAAAGTGATGTTTTTTAAGAATGCATTATAGTTCAGTTCAAAAACGGCCTATGAGCGTAACTTAACATGTTTTCTTTTGTATTAACAGTAAAGCACTGTTTTTAAGCAATAACAGGTTAATCCTGTTGAAATCCTGCTGTAAATTAACAGCAATTGTTTACAGTGTATATGTGATAATGTGATGCTTTTCCTCCCCCAGATACAATCAGTGGTGGATTTGAATATCCAGTCAATCAGAACCACAGCCTGTTCTTCTATCATGAAGACTCTAAGGAGATGTATATTGGAGGGACTGATTTTGTGTGGAAACTTGATGTGGATAATTATAATATTACAGAGGTGGGTGTTTCTGAACTTATAGATTTTTAATTAATATTTTTATTTTATTTTATCCCCTGCATGTAGATTTACTTGCCTGTATACTCTTCATCTAATGGTTTATTGCTGGGCTCCCAGTATAATTTCTGTGGGTGTGTGTCATGCAGCTGCGTGGCGGTCATAATTAGATGCTGTACTGAAGCAGATGGCTGTCACAGAGCCCATTGTTACAGGAGAGTGCGTCTGGCAGCGCCCACTGACAGCTATGGCCTTCCAGAGCCAGCTATATATAACATGTAGTTTTAAGCCAGGAAAGAGCTGCTAATTAACTGCTGGTGGTGAACACATGTCACAAACGGACCCTGATGACACACGGACGTTTCTATAATATAATAATTCAGAAAGGCCAGATAACCCGGAGAATGAATGAGTATAATGGGCTAATGGTTGTTGATGGTTTTCCAAGAAAATAGAGCAAAAGTGGTTAATTTCTGATCATAAGGTAGACACATGTCTTCATTTCACTAATGGATACTAGCCTGTGGCAGGAGCAGCTTACGAAGAAGACATTATCTTGAGTGAAACTGTTTATAACTGAGAAAGAAAACCAGATCGGTTTTAGATGTTTCTTTCAGGTATTTCAAACATGTAACCTATTCGCCAAAAATAGCCATCTTTTGGGCAGGGCTTTAAGTGCAACATTCCTTATTGGTTAGTAGGTGATAAGGTGATGTTGTTCATTTTGTCTTCATAAGGTTTCATTTTAAACTCTCCTCAAGTGAAAACTTTGTTAATTTGTCCACCAATTGATGTCCCCCACTACAGAAATTTCCTCTGAAAGCCCCGGAGCGGCGACACTGCCAAGAGGTCAGTTATTAGAGAACGGTGCTTTATGTGATTGGAAAAGACTTCTCAACAAGTTTGCTGAATAATCATGACACTTGGTAATAACAGCTTCTGTGTTTGCAGGGTCAATGTGAAAATGTCATCACTGTAATTGAGAAGTTTCAGGACAGCCTGTTTGTCTGTGGAACAAATGGACGCAAACCGCAGTGTTGGAAGCTTGTGAGTGTCTGCATACATGTGTCACACTTACTGCCACATCTGTCTGACACACTGCAGTCATTGTGTCTGGTTAATTTTACAAGCAACAAAAGGGCAAAGCTGGTGAAAGCATGGGGTTGTTTGGTGTGGCGGATGTGGTTCTGATTCAACTTTAATTAGCACCCTGTCTGTGATTATCAGTAGGGTGTTAGGTGTCTGGTCTTTTGATATCCATCACATCTAACTATCAGAATATTCTGTTGACTTTCTACAGTTTTCTTCAGTGAACAACCAGTCTCATGAGATAGTGGAGAGCTATGAGGGGACGGGCATCTCTCCGTTCGTTCACACACATAACTCCATATCCCTCACAGCAGGTATGTCAAACACGGCTTCTTGCACAACCATACAATAGCCCATGTTTGTGAAGGTTTCAAAATGTAACCACGGACTTGTGTAACCCCATCAAGTCATGTGTGATAGCAGAGTGCACATTCACAGAAATACACTCAATAATTGAACATCTTGGCTCGTTTTCCTGTGATGTCTCTGTGTTATTTTTAGAGGGGGATCTATATTCAGCAGCACCTTTGAATACTGATGGAAATTCATTACAATTCAGAAGGAAAGCTGGCAGCAGAACGACTGTCTGGATGTATGACAGCTGGGTCTCAGGTGGGTAAATGACAGAAGTCAGAATACAAAAAGATCCTATACACAGTACAAATCAACAAGACTTAATATTGCTTCATCTTGCATGAAAATGATGCGCCTCCTGAATACTTAACTTATGTTCTGTCCACTCCTCCGTGCACTTTCATTATCTTTGGCTTTGGTCTCGCATGCCAAGCATTTTTCATCACAGTGTCAGCTGGCACGGCACTGTAAACACTAAAGCAGTTCGGTAAACATGTCGTCCTCCTGACAGAGCCCACTTTCATCTCTGCATCATGGGTGAAGCGGAGGCAAGACCCTGACAACGAGAAGATTTACATCTTTTTCCGGGAAAAGAACTCGGATCACAACCCGGAGGCTGACCAGTGGATATCGAGGGTAGCCAGAGTTTGTAAGGTAAGCCGGACACTTAAGTGGACTCAGCTTACGTCAATGACGCTCTCATCTTACTCGGCTGCTTCAGCGAATTTCCCAGAACCTCTTCAGGCCTATTTATGCTAGTATTGGTATTCAAAACAAGACTTAGTATTGATAGTATAAATATTTGGTATCAATCCACAAGGTGAGATTATTTTGTCTGCTGTTGTTCCCAAGGTCAAGAATGAAACTATGACTTTACACGTGAATGGAAAACAGAACAAAGTCTGAGCTCCACACTTTTATTAGACTTATAATGTAGTACATGAATGAATACATTTTCCATGATGTGCTCACACGCACTATAATTACTTCTTTCTTCTTCTCGTTTCTTTTAGACTAAACAGACATTGAATTGTTGGACACCTCAGCAGAGTTTATTGTTAATGTTCTGTGAGTGTTGGCTGTGTCTCCAACAGTAATCCCTCCTGAATTTGCCAGACAAAGGAGATGAAAGGCCACTGTCGGTCAAACCAGTTTTTTTTGATGTTGACTTAATCTGTTTTTATTCCATTAACAATGGTTTTAACAAAGGTCGGCCACTATTTACAGCAGCCATACAGAGTACAGTATAACATATTGATAAGCCCAGGCTGTCGTCATGGATAATATGATGACCGTGTAGGAAATTAATTATTTACTTGCACTTTGCTTAAAAAACCAAAGGGAGATGGCAATGAGTGATATCCTGCAGTTACGATGCCAGTCTTTGACAAAGGCGTCCACATGATTAATGCAGTGATGAAGCCATCTGGTGGTTTCCACTACCTGCACCAATGAATCAGCCTCTTCTTCTTCTCCAATTAACTGGCGTGCTATTATTGTGGTGAAATACAACCTTCTCAACACCCTTGTTATTTGACATCTGTGCAAAACAAGACTTGCCCTAGAAGCGGTTAGGTGTTTCATGGTCCGTCTGACCACAGTCCTATCCAATAACGCTTATATGATGAATTTCAGTTTGCAAGAAAAGCGAAAGAGCGTCTTCCTGGTGTAATTCATTGCTGTCATTTTGCAGGTAGATGAAGGCGGATCAAAAAGATTCTTCCAGAACGTGTGGACTTCTTTCCTCAAGGCCCGGCTGGTCTGTGGGATTCCAGGGGAGTCGCTGTATTTCAACCGGCTCCAGGACATTCATGTGATGCACGCTGAGGACTGGGAGGACACCAAAGTCTTTGCCCTTTTCACAAGCAGCTGGTTAGACACTTTTTCTTCCTTTATTATCGGCCATTAAGCAACAACACAGACAACGCTGACAGGGTAACACAGAGCGGCTCTCACTTCAAATTGAAAGCTCAGCATTTTTAAATGTTTCTGCCCATGGAGACAAAAGTAACCCTGGCCTGTAGGCTTTGACCCACACAGTATATCTGTATAACAAACACAAAACGGGGTTGGTCACATGACCTATCTTGTTTGATGAGGGGAAAAAAAATATATCAAAAGACTAAATCCAAATCCACTCCTGCTGAGGTTACTGAATTTACTATTCTACCCTCTTATGCAAGGGTCCATTCATCAAGATTAGACCCACACATAAGATGAGTATTTCTCTACCACCTTTAAGTCTCACATTAGGAGATGCACACATTTTCATGATTGCACTTTGTGTACAGTGTGTAGCATCTCCTCCGCTCACTCCGCTCTTTCCAAGACTGCGGTAATGTGAGTTGCCAAGTGCAAAACCGCGGTAACGTCATTCACCTCACTCAGAGGCCATCCATACCATAATAACACCACTTTAGGAACAACGGAAGTCAGGCGGCGGCTGGCGGTACCACGGTTTTGCACTCTGCTGCTCACATTACCGCAGTTTCACAAGCGTGTTGGAAAACTACGGTGGCCTTCAGGTAGTGTAAAAACACTAAAGGCTCTCTCTAGAGCCAGTGTTTGGTCTGGGCTGCTGTAGAAACATGGCAGAGCAACATGGCAGACTCCATGAAGAGGACCCACTCTGTATGTAGCTATAAACGGCTCATTCTAAGCTAACGAAAAGGGTTTCAGGTGATTGTACACTAATGAAAACATAGTTATGAATAATTTATTCTATTTCTGCTAATGGATCCCCTTAATGTTACACACTGTTTCCATTAAAGGGGTGCTCCAGCTGTTTAGTATTGAACTTCTATAAGGTTGCGGGACTCACAGAAGAGTCATATTTTCAAAATCAATAGATATTCAGACTTTTGGTGCTTAGTACAGATCAATGCTGTATGACCAAGGGAGCTGCCCTTCTTCCTCTCGACCAAGCCCCAGGGCTGTTATGTCTGAGCTGGAAATGTAATATTTATTCGTAAGTGTAATGGAGGGTTTGGTTCGTGGGGTTACATCAATGTTCCATTTTGTGAGTACCGCACCCCATTTAAACGATCTTTCAGAAGTTACTCAGTTCTCCGGTGTCCTACGCCACACAGTTTTTAAGAATCCAGTCATAACTTGTAAGATCTTCAGCTAACAGACAAACAGAATGAGGCAATGGGACAAAATCATAACCCCTAACCACCACCACTAATATACAGAAACAATACATTTTTATCTTGCTGTTATCTTATTTCTCCTCCAGGAACTCCACAGCCGTGTGCATCTATTCAATAAAACAAATTGAAGAAATATTTGAGAACTCAACTTTCAAGGGCTACGACAAAGAGATCCCCAAACCAAGGCCAGGAACGGTAATCATTTATTTTGTTTCTATTTTGAATACTTCCTCTAAGGGTTTTATTTTTGTTTCCAGCCCTCTCGTGCATATTGGCGTCACTCACATTTATTGTACTGTATAGGCGTATCACATGCTCCTGAGTAAGACTGTAATCA
Source organism: Sebastiscus albofasciatus (assembly GCA_916701655.1). Lineage (NCBI taxonomy): Eukaryota > Metazoa > Chordata > Actinopteri > Perciformes > Sebastidae > Sebastiscus > Sebastiscus albofasciatus. The sequence continues at coordinate 39,970 of CAKAOI010042158.1, read as the reverse complement.
TGTTACATAAATGGGTGGAAATGTAGAAAATGTGTGTCTGTATGACTAATCCCCATCAAATATGATTCAGTGCAGTTCTTTTACATGAAGTCTATTTGAGTTCAACCCTGTAGTTGAGGAACTGAAGGGGCCACACTTTGTGCAAAGTTTCCTCTCATTGTTGTAAACAGTTTATGGTGATGGTTCCTTAAAGGAGGTGGACTGGTTGCTATGTCTTGTAAAGAAAACCTTGTGCCTTCCACATTTTCAGTTTATAGCTTGAGGGAATATTTGTCTGATTTGTTTTTATACAACTTCGGATGCCTTTAGTTTTGTATCCCTGAGGACGTTAGACTTGTTTAACCTACAAACATTCAGTTTATGTTCCCATTTCCTACAGTATACAGACTAAAAAAACTTTGCGTCCATGTATTTTCCAGTGTGTAAAAAACAGCAGGACTCTGCCGCTGGCTACTGTCAATGTGGTGAAGGATTACCCGGAAATGACTGACTGGGTTCACTCCATGCATCAAGCAGCTCCATTTTATATAAGCAGCAACAACTACACCAAGATAGCTGTGGACCGAGTCCGGGCAGTAGACGATCGCATGTATAACATTCTGCTTCTGGCTACTGGTATGTTACACTGCATCTGGTCTTCCGTACTTTGTTAAGCTATCATGTCATGTCGTGCGCATGTGTTTCCCTGTTGATCTGGCTCGTAATCACGCATTGTGTATAAACTCTGTGAGGAACAATGGGCTAAAAATATAACCTCACTCCCAAAATAACAACACTACAAAATGCTGTTTGTGTGCTGCTCCAACAGACTCTGGGAAGATCCATAAAGTCTTAGAGGCGGGGTCCGAACCTTTCATCATCTCTGAAACACAACTCTCCAGCTGTTCAACCATACAATCAATCAAACTTGACTCCAAAAAGGTATTTTAAATGTCATGCATTGTGCAGAGCTTTTTAATAGCTTTCATCTCACTGTTTTGGTTTGACAACTTCACTGTTTTAGTTGACTCTTACAGCTCTCATCAACCTTATTTCCAGCCGCAACAGGCAGCTAGTTTCAGCAAAAAAGCTCTAAAAAACCAACTGTATGCTACTTGCCCAACACCAAACAGCAGACAGACAATATTTCCCTCACAAGTTGGTGGAGACCAAAACAGAGCTAAAAGGAGTAGATGTAGTGGCTATCTTTAGTCTTCATTCTTCTATCTTCGTCTTAACTTACTTTCTGTCAATAACCACACTTCAAGGACGACATCACAATGTTTTACGCGTTGAGTCGGCCCGGTAGCAACGCCAACGACAACGGTAAAACAACCGTGTTGCTCTGCCGGTAACTCGTTTATTTACAACTGAACCTTTTCACAATAAAAGTCATTTCACAATAAAATTCACTTCCTGTCCCGAAGTCACGTGTGTACGGAAGCTGCACAGGATGAAACTCAAATTCACAGTGGTAAACATACAGGAAGGAATCACACCATATATAGTCATAATATTCTCTCATATTTAACTGAAATATATTTCTCACTGAACTTCAGCAAATAATATTATCAAAACAATAAACATAAACTTGGCACTAGTAAATGGTGCTTACAGTGGACATACATCAGAAACACAATTGCGTCATGTCTGCTGGGTGTATCAATAGCCAATTATTTGCGAGCATGTTCCCCATAGCAACTTTACATGGTGATAATATGTCAATGTTGTATTTAAAGCTTCTTCTACTGCACCCAAGTGTTGCAAAAACATATTTATGCAGATTTTTAAGTGAAATTATGTGTCTGTCTGTCTTTGCTCAGAAAAAGTTAGTGGTGGGCTTTTCGGAGAAGATTTCTGTCATCGACCTCCAGAGGTGTCAGGAGTACAACAAGTCCTGTGCAGATTGTGTTCTGGCCCGGGACCCGTACTGTGTCTGGACCAAGTCTGGATGCACCAAGACTGTCCCGTAAGTGTGGACAACGTTAAGAATATTTGTTGATGCAAAGATGAGAAAATGTCCATAGAAACTCAACTGTTTTCCAAAATTCAACAGATTATTTCTCATAAAGAAATGCACTTGTTTGAACATGTGTTTTGTTTTTGTTCACAGTGGGGCAGTTGTCCGGGGCATTCAAAATGTCATTGATGGGAACATAAGTGTGTGTCCTAAATCAATAGAAGGTAACTAATGATGAGACTGTTATTCATGCACACTTGTTAAAGACTCAAAAACTTTTGCTCACATCTCTATTTTATCTTCTGTTTATTCTCATAGCACAAAATCATGTAAACCGGACCAGACGGGAGACAGCTCCACCATCACCAGTGGATCTAATGACAACACACTCGGCCCCCCTGGGTGTCCCTTTCTATCTGTCCTGTCCTATAGACTCTTACCACGCTGTCTACACCTGGGAGCACGGAAGCCAAAGCAGCCCTTGTCTGCAGATGCAGTCTAACTGCCTGCACCTCATCCCCGCCATGACACAAGAGAACTATGGCGGCTACAAGTGTGTTTCCAAAGAGAAAGACTACACCAAAGTGGTGAAAATGTATCAGCTTACCGAGCAAAGCATCCCAGATACAGATGAAAACCATGGCAGATTCGATACCCCTTTCAAAACAAATGATGCATCAACTTCCGTGCCGCAGATAGCATGGATCACTCTCGGACTGGCTGTAACAATGATGGGGATTTTCAGATAGGGTGTGCAGGAATGACTACTGAAACTTTACACTCCTTTCTCTTTAAAAAGCTTTTCAGTTGGTTCAGCTGTTTGAAAATGAAACACAAACATTCTCATGCCCTTCATCATTGCTATTGCTCACAGGCCAGGACACAGGCTGCATGAAAGGAAATCCACTTTAACATCAATGAAGCCTACTCAAGCAGGAACTCTCCCGCTGTGAACTTTCAACCGTATTTGTGCAAGTGGTCACATAGCTGTGTTTGGCAGAAAAGGTTAGGTTTTCAAGTCTACAGGAACATCCTGTCACCAAGTTTCTTTTTAAGGGGGAAGCCAGAACAGGAAGAAATTTGGTGTGATGGAGGGAAAAAGCCAGCAACAGACGGAACAATCTGAAGGGCTTTTATGGTGCCTAATGGTGTTTGTTTTGATCAGCTGATGATCAGTCAGTGACCTCAGCATCCTTCACGAATTACTGCATTGTTTCATGGAATACTTCTCTTTCATTTAAGACAAGTAGGGAAAAGGGAAAGTGTAAGAAGTAATCTGAAGGAATTCCTCTTAGCAAGGGCTCGGTCCAGACCAAAGCACACTTTGAAATGTTGTCATCACGAGTGCCAAAGTTTCTGGTCAGAGAGCTACAGACCGTACAGTACAGAGTAAGTAGGTGTGGTTGTGTAGTAGTGTGTACATGTTGAGGCCAGCTTTTTGGTCTTTTCAAGTTGAGAAAAAAAATTTAGTTCCTGTGTAAATTCCCTCTGTGGCCCACCCAGTGCACTGCTGATAGATCAGTTCTGTCAGAGCGGCAGACAGTCTGACTTCTAAAGTCATAGGGAACTTGTTTAATTTACACATAGAGAAAGAATACAGAAACACATCAACATTAGCTGCAGTGTGAGCGATGTATATATTAGTCCCACATTACACTTGACGTATCACAGATTTGAGATGGTTTTTGAAGGTTTTGAATCTACACAGCGTGCACTCATCTGTCATTGAAGTTTTCTATAAGCTATTTTTCTTGTCAGTTATTTATATTAAAGTGAGACTGTAACTTTATTCAACTAGTAGCGGCTGTTGCCACAAGTTCTAAAACAGCAATGCTAATAAGTAGAGAAAACCAGCTTAGTAATGTCCATTATAAAGCAATATCTGTCTGAAGTTTGCTAACATTAGCTAACAAAAGCTCATATCAGACCAAGTAAGAGAGCAAATCCTAAGTTTATTGATTTAACCAGTGGTGTGTTTTATTGCTTATGTTTTCAACTTTTCATATGTAAAAGGAAGACTTCCTTTCAAAGGTTACATACTTTCAATTTAAACTATTCGTTAAAGTGTTTAAGAACTACTAAGCAAGATATATTTATTATGTTAAAGGGACTATTTGTAACTTTCAGAGATGCTTGTTAACAGCGACACCTGTGGCCGTGAAATCAACGAAAGTCAGCGTCCGGCTCGTGCTTGTGCTCGCTCTAAATGGACATGAACGAGCATCGCTCAAAACAGTGAGGCGACACACGTCAGCTAAAACCACAATATCACTCTATATTTCAGCTGCTTGGCAGTAATGTTAGCTGACCAGATGAAGGTCTCTCTATGAATCAATTCTGATACTGTATTTGCTTCTCCTGCCTCAGCGCAGGCTTCAGCAAGAAACTCGTCTCCCTCCGCCCGCAGCCGGAGAGAGCAGGAAGACACCGGCAACCGGTCGGTAACGAGACAGTAACGTTTCTCTCTGCGGAGCCCCGATAGGCTACTTCCCAAGACACGGGAAACCTCTGTTGGTCTGGAGGAGCTGCAGCAGTTATTTCTGCACAAACGTCCACTTTACATTCACTAGATATTCTCAGAGCTAAACTAACTCTTCTGTAGTGTGGAATGAGCGTGCGTTCACGTCTAGAGGTGGAGCGAGTATGCGAGAACGCGCGCGCTGTCTGAGTGAAGGCAGGCAGGCAGAGGAGACGAGACTGCAGCCACACGCGAGCGCGCATATGCGAGCGCGCATGTGTGCCGACCCGCTACATTTATATGCTTAGAAAGTTACAAACAGTCCCTTTATTAGAGTTTTGGTACATTCCCTTTTGTGTTTCAAACTGGAGATATTTTTATACGTGCAAGCAATATTCGTTATTATATTACAAAAATAGTGTATTTTTGCATAATGAAGAATGTAATTTATTGATTTAATGATTATTACAATAAAAAAATGGAGCTGAAATCTGTAACATTGTTCACAAGGAGTCGTAGTCACATACCTCTCTTAGATCAAGAAAGTAGTTTATTCATCCTTAGTAGGTCATGCCTTCATCAGACGTGGCACCCAGTAAACCACGTGCAGCCTAATCAGACTAAAACTAAGGATCTTTATCTTAATCTGTCTTATTCCTGGATCTAAAGTCTCAACCCTCCTAATGATGACAAAGTGAGTACATCTTGTTTTTGCAAGGAAAATAAATCACAACAGAACACTGTATCTCTTTGGCCATCGCTCCACAAACGCCCAGGGTGGAGATCCTGCATTCTTCAGATTAAGTAATTGGTTGAAAAGCTTCATTAGAATTCTGCTGTTTGTATTCCTGTCATATCAGATCCAAGATCCAGATTACACGTCTACATGGCACAGTCAAATCTGACATCTGATGTTGACTACTTTTGAACTCTGACTCAGAAATAAACTGCTGGATTGTTGTGTTACTGAGGTAAAGCTGAAATGGGGAAGCAGCGTAATCTAGGCGTGTTGTGTTGGCTCTTGTTTGCGACCGAACCCTGCTGTTACTATGTTGGGTTGTCCTCCTCAGTTTTGGAAAAAGGGTTTCCCTTACAACAACAATGACTTCACATGATATATGAAGTAAAATAACTAACGTGTTATTAGGCTCCACCAATACCACGAAGTATGTCAGTTGTTTTCATCTAAGGTTACAACAGACTTTTGACAGCTGAGAAAGAGGCGGCTGTTGTTTTGTTTCCCCAGCAATGTAGGCCACATCATGCAGTGGTGGACTGTAACTAAGTACATTTACTCAAGTACTGTGCTTAAGTACAATTTTGCGGTACTTACTTTACTTAAGTATTTCCATTTTCTGCCACTTTATACTTCAACTCCACTACATCTCAGAGGGAAATATTGTACTTTTTACTCCACTACATTTATCTGACAGCTTTAGTTACTTTAAAGATTCAGATTAATACAAATATAAATAATGATATATCAATTTAAATACCCAGCAATAAAGTAATTGAAAGTAGCTCCACCTTAACCAGCTGAAATATTAAAGGTATAATATGCACCATTTGCTAAAAAACAATCTGTAGGCTGATACAAGCATAATCCCTCTCAATCATCATTTATGCCTCACTAGAAGTGTGTGGCTATGTCTGTTTCTACAGAGACCCTGCAGCCATCTGCCTGGATTTTCTCTTTTCTTCTTATTTTGCTTTACTTGGAACGCTTCTGGGCGTCTGCAAACAGCCTTTAGGCCCCACGTGGGGATGTAACCTCCCAGCCAATAACAGTACACAGGGTGTGCAGCCCGTTCAGGTGGTCAAATATCGCTGCTTTGTCACGCCGTTTGGCTTCTTTAGCTGTATTAGATACAAAGCAGCCGTATTTCACAGATGAAAACAGGTTTGTTGCATCGCTGTGAGTTCCCCTGTTCCTCTGTCTCTCCTCTGCTGTGTGCAGTGGCTGCTGTGTGCCGCTATCGGTGTGTCAGTTTGACCGATGCAGCCTGTCTTTCAGCAGCATTCATTAAAAATCTGGCAACTCACCACCTTCCTGCAGGGTGATGCAGAGATAGTTGTGTGTTTATTTGTGCTTTGGAATGTAACCGCCGTGAAACAATCAGAAAAAGTATTTATCTGATTCACTGCTAACAGCGCTCTCTCTCCATTCAAGCTCGCTCAACCATCGCTGCTCTCTCCCTCGCTCGCCAGTTGAGTCGAGGAGGAGGGACCAACTTTGAATGCAGTGTGTTTACAAACGGCAACCGACAACGGTTATATAGTATACCTTTAGTATAGTGATGAACGCATTAATGCATCAATAACTATAATCCAGTGATTTCATATTAATCTGAAATTCTGCATATTGACTACTTTAAGTATATTTTGATGCTAATACTTTTGTACTTGAGTATGGTTTTGAATGCAGGACTTTCACTGGTAACAAAGTACTTTTACACTGTGGTATTGTTACTTTAAAAGACCTGAGTACTTCTTCCACCACTGACGCATGACTACAGATGACCCACATATTACTGTGCATGTGCCTTGTTGTCAGGTCACTTTAATGAAGATCATGGAGTCTCTGGCTTAAGCCGGAGCTGACCTGATACCTGACCAGACAGCTAAGTGCCTCCTTTGGTTAAGTGCCTGTCTGACCTGAAGACTGTAGGTTACTCATTGTTACAGTCTCTCAAACAAACAAAGGCTCTGGAGAGACTGAAGCATATGAAAGGACGCCATGAGACAGTTATGTGAAAAGAAAACCATCAATTTAGTTTAAATCAGGACAAAAATAACAATCAAAAATGCAACTGAGCAAACAAAGGGTTGGAGATACTGGTTAAATGAACAAAAGAAGGGGAAATCGCCAGGCTAGCCGCACAGTCGGCCGTCGCACCCAGCTGTATTTATATCTAAGCATCACTGATTTGGTGTTTTGTACCTCGAGAAGCACTTTGAGTATCAACATCTCTTAACTGTCAGCAGCTCTGAGTCTGGATGGCGCCACTCTGCAGTCTCAACTGTGAGATATGGTGACATTGCGCTTCTGGCATTTGTGCTGTGCTCTGATATGAGCCCAAGTAGACCTTGATCCCCAGAGAACAGGGACCACAATTAGTGGCTTCATGTTTTCCTGCTGTGCCTCATGTATGGGAAATCCTACAGGAAGACTGTAGGACGGAAATTCTGAAAGAAAACAAACAAAAGTCCTTTTTTTTTTTTTTTTCCTAAGCAAGGAAACCAAAGCTATGGTTCAAGGCCGGAACCCCACCCTGTGGATTAAAACCAAACCTTTTTGTACATAACAGGAAATTAACTTTATCCAAAATATGTTTACTATTTGTTAGAATATACTTTTAATTTAATTACAGGTTTGTACAGCCTTTTGACAGCAAAGGTCACTGTCGTCAAACAGGACTGATATGTTTACACCCTCAACCGTAACTATGGCAACAAAATACCTAACCCAACCCTCAGACTAAACTGACTCTCATCAGACATGGCCCTCAGTAAACCATAGTCAGAGTACCGACAACACTGTAAATATCTTTAGCTTGATCTGTCTGATTCCTGGATCTAAACTTTCAACACTCCTAATGATTAAAGGGATAGTTTGGGTGTTTTGAAGTGGGGTACTTATCCATAGTCAGTGTATGACATCATCGAGAAACAGACTGGCACCGGAGCAAAGCAATACAGTGCTGCAAACGGGGCCGGCAGCAAAACTTTTTCAAAAAGATTTTCCACCTAAAAGAAAGGCTCACCTGTACGCTATAAGTGAAATGAAAGTGAAATGTATCTACCCTGTTTTTGTCATCTGAGCCTGTTGGTTTTGGAATGAGCATTGATTAGTTTCACTTTGAGTTCAGTTGCCTGTCGGAAAGGAGAAGGAAAAGGCTGTCTGACGGCAAGATAAGATATATTTGTTTTAGGTGAGCCTTTATTTTAGTTGGCTAAAATGCATTTTTCTGCCGTCCACAGCAGTACATTGCTTTGCTCCTGTGTTGGTACTCCTGTGTCTGTTTCTACAAACCGAGGTCGTGCCGACCGTCATCTACAGTAAGTAACACACTGACTATGGATAAGTACCTCATACAACCCCACTTCAAAACATCCGAACTATCCCTTTAATATTTGTATGAATATAGAATTGACTTGTTGTATGAGATCTGTCTGTAGTTGCAGTTTTTTTGACAGCAGAGGTCACCATTGTTTAACAGAACTGACTAACGATCAAACCCCAACTAAACTGACCTTAATCCTGAAACCAATTAGTCTTAAAAGATAGGGTCACATTTTTTCAAATCTGTCTTAAAACAATACTCTCATGCCCATTTATACACTGAACATGTTTTAGCTTGCTATGATCATTCCTCACGTTCCTCTCCAAACTTTATTAAGTTAATATGAAGCTTCAGCAGTCTGAGTTGATTGAATCAAGTGAGTATTTTCCAGTTACCAGAAGACACGAGTGTGTGTAGTTTCTGGAATATCACACACACACAGTCAATTAGTTACACTGAAAGTCCTTTGTCCATGGAGAACAGCAGATATACTGATCTAATTAATCTCAAAAAGAATAAAGTGGGTAGCCAAGCTATGCTTTAAAAAAGCTTTTGCTTGTAAAGTCAAAACTACAGTATATGAACATTAAAAGGACCAAAACCATGTCAGAAGAGTCTGAATCTTTAGATTCATGAATTATTCTCTTACTAATTTGACAGTGTATATTGCTCACTTAGTATTGGCTAAGTGGTGTGTTGTTTGTACTGCAGTACACCAGAAGATGGCAGTATTTGAGCAGGAAACCAGTCTCTTCAGACACTAACACTAAACCATATGACCCAAACATTGAAGGAACAATTCTGACTAATAATGTTAATTTAGAAATAATATGTTTAAAGTCATAAGCGACCACATAGGCCTATGTTTAAAAACAAACCAGCAGATTGGCAAAAAAAAACATATGTGCATGATTGAGAATATTTCCGATTAAAAAGATTAGGATTAACACATTTGTGATTTACCTTAAAAAGGTTTCTAATCTATTATCTTTCCATGCCACTTCCGGTTGTAACACATCCAATAAAGCTTACAAATCAATTTAGGCATCACATAACATAATGAAATGCCATCAAATGATCTGATGTGGCTCAAGATTTTGGGTTTTCTCTCTCATTGGACTCCTCTGGATTCAGCCTATTGTCTTTTTGTTTTTCTTAGTTTTTTAAATTAAAGATTAATTCTTATAATGCAGCAGGCACTGAAAATTGTGGTACTCGCAGCACAACTTAACTTAAAACCTGTCCGTGCGTTTAAACTCTTGTCTGAGTGCTTTAAAGGTCCAATATTATAAAAAAAATTAGATTTTAATGTTTCTGTTTTATAAAGCAGGCTTAAGTCCTATATAAATATTGTGAAAGTATCGAAACACTCAATCCACAGGGAAACACACACAGCCCATATTCAGAAACTCTGCATTTTAAACAAGCTGTCAGGATTTCTGCTCATTCGTGATGTCACGAATATACAATATTTAGACCCTTGACATAATTTTAAATGTAAAAATTCTAAATGTGTCCCAGTTTATTTCCTGGTTGCAGTGTATGTGACTGTCATCAGCTGACAGGAAGTACACTTGGACCCAAGCTGTTGACTAGCAACGCAATTCTGTTGTAATTCTGTTGCAATTCCGTCAAAATGCGCTAAAACGTAAAAATGTTTGTGCAATGGTTTGTCAGAGTTGTATTAACAAAAACTGTTAAAAAAAAAAAAAAAGAAAATGCGCTAAAACGGAGCGTTTCAGACAGAGGGTAAATACAGGTTTATTCAGGTCGACAGTATGAGGAAAATAAAGTGTTTTTTGAACATTAAAGCATGTAAATATGTTCTAGTAGAAACACAAAATAGAAGTATGAACCTGAAAAAGAGCATTATATGGGACCTTTAATTAAAGACAATAATAGGCTGCAGCCAAACCGAATGAGGTCAAAGATTACAAGCTCGGGTCGGGGTTTATAAATTAAACATCCGCATCCTAAATTATGAATGTTTCTCTGAGGATGGAGGACCGGGAGCTTCTGTATCTTTAATAGTGAGGAGAGAGAGATGGGAGAGGCTGCGCGTTCACGCTCCCTTCTTCTCGCTCCGCGGCGTCGGGCACGCGCACTGGATCCCACTCTCACTGGAGAGGAAAAAAAGCTCCGTCGGACAACAGCGAGTCTCCGGGAAAAAAACATGTTGCCTCCGCCGCCCTTCATCAACGATGCTGTCTGCAAAAGTCATGTGAAAGGATCCGCAACCTATGAGGACTCTAGTTTTTTCGACCATTAAACTTGTTTCAGAGGATTGTAAAAACTCTAGGAAGTGATTAAGAAGAGACAGGAATTGAAGTTGGACATCTGACAGGTAAGACCATTCAATGCAGGTAAAGGATGAAAATATGCATCTAGGTCTATAGGGGAGAAAATATCGTCCTGTAGGGTAATTGTAACTGATGAATCACATCTATTCATACGTGCAAAAAGCTCCACCTCTATGTAAACTGATAATGGCAATATTGCAATTTAACTCTTGCTAAAAGCCAAATCTTTATGATTAACTGCAAAAATCAAAGGTTTCAGCACCATAAATAGCTGTCCGCGCTCAGAGCACCTGACCTCTGAGATTGCTGCAAATATGACACAGTGCATTATGTGCATATGTGTATTTATAACGTGCATGGATGTCCAAAACTCCTAAAAAAAACAAAAAAAACAGTTGTTTTTGTGCAGTGCATTGGTTAAAGTGCCATGTGAAACAAAAAGGAAACTTTGCATGCATGCTTTTTCAATCTGATTGTGTGACAGCAGCAGTATTCATGGTTGTTTTTGTTTTCAGTTTCTTTGATTTTATCAGTTTGTAATATAATCTTGAGCTGCCTTAAAGAGCTTTGATGCCCCTTTAAAAAAACCATAACCTACTCAGTAAAACACATTTGAGTGGCTCTGAGATGTAAAAAGCTTCCACAGTGCATTTCCGCTGGTGTAATGGACATAATGGATGAATGTCTGGTAAAAAAATTGACCTTGGGCTAATGTCTGATATTTTTTTCTTGCAGGTGCAGAAGATGGCGAGACAGCTCCTGCAGGTCCTTGCCTTGTGGACTACTGTGGTTGGCGTTGTGCAGTGTTGTCCAGAGCTCTGCAGCTGCCAGGATAAATTCAACCACCAGTTTGTCGACTGCGTTTCCAAAGAAATACCGGAGGTACCCGTGGGTCTTCCCTCCAATGTCACCACCTTGAGCCTCTCTGCCAACAAGATCAGATTACTGAAAAGTAAAAGCTTCGTCAACATCACGCAGGTCACCTCTCTCTGGCTGGCCCACAATGAGATAGTTACCGTAGAAACAGGCACCTTGGCCCCCCTGGTCCAGCTCCGCAACCTGGACATCAGTTACAACAAAATTGTGCAGTTTCCGTGGGTGGACCTGCACAACCTCACGGCCCTGCAGCTTCTGAAAATGAACAACAATGAGATGGTGAACCTTCCCAAGGACGCCTTCTCCAATCTCAAAGACCTGAGGTCGCTGCGCATCAACGCCAACAAGTTCACCACCATTGTGCAGGGAACCTTCAGCCCCCTCTTGTCCATGTCTCACCTGCAGATTTTTAACAACCCCTTCACATGCTCCTGCAGCCTGGAGTGGCTGAGGGATTGGATCGCGACGACTAAGATCTCTGTCCCTGAGCAAAATGTAATTGTATGTGAGGCCCCTGAACACCTGAAGGGTGCACTGGTTACAGCGCTCCCCAAACTGGACTGTACGGCCCCTGCTGTCACAATAACCTACGAGCCCGACATTGAGAACACGGAGGTCTACGAGGGCTTCATGGTCATCTTAAATTGTGAGACAACAGGGAGCCCCGTGCCACAGGTCAGCTGGGAGGTCACTGCAGGAAACCAGAACTATCTGTTCCCCTTGCCCTCCAACGGAGAGATAAATGATGTGCCAATTAATGATAAAACAACCAACAATCGATTCCTCGTCTTTAGGAACGGCACTCTCGTCATCCGTCGGATGAGTAAAAAGGAAGATGGAAATTACAGCTGCTCTGCGGTGAATGAGTTAGGTAAGGCGGAGAGCGGAGTTAAAGTGGCTATGGCAGCCACCCAAAAACATGACTCGAAGCCCGATTCTACGGTGGACAAGATCCGCCCATCTGCTAAAAAGCCTGCAGAGCCCTCCAAAAACAATGTGATCAACTGGAGCAAGCCCGACGGCAAGACAAAGGGAAGCCCCGAAGGGTCATCGGACAAAAGCGCCGGCACGGGGCAGGCCGGTGGCGTTTCAAAGGACCCCACCTTTGCGAGCAAGTGCGGCGTGAGAGAAAGCAGTGAATACATCTCCAACCACGCCTTCAACCTGAGCTTGGATGACCTGAAGCAGTACACGTTTGATTTTGGTGTCATTGCGTTAGAAGTGTCGGAGACGGAGGCCAAAGTTCAGCTGAATCCGCTGCAGCTTCCCAGCAGCAAATCTAACCTCCATCTGAGTCACACTGAGAACCAGGAGACGGTGAACAAAGAGGCCTTTGGTGTGTACCAGTCCTCATCCAGCAAAGCCACCCTGGACATGCTCTACCTCTGTGTGAATACAGGTAACGGACACTCCATGATTCAGTGGTCCAATATAGAGGAAGGGGTCAATGCATACCGCTTCCATGGTTTACAGCCAGGCACCAACTACACACTGTGTCTCACCTATGGGGGGCAGGACTGCCAAGTCCAAGTAGTCTTCACAACCAGGAGGAAGATCCCCTCCCTTCTCATCATCGTGGTTGTCAGCATTTTCCTACTGGGTCTGGCTACTGTTCCCTTACTGGGGGCCACCTGCTGCCATTTGTTATACAAGTACCAAGGGAAGACCTACAAGCTGATCATGAAGGCCCAGAATCCGGATCAGTTGGAGAAACAAATGACTGGAGAATTTGATCGCAGGACGTCTTTTGTGGAGTCAGAGAAAACCTTTGACCCCAGCGAGTTAGGCGAGGGAGAGGGAGAGGCCGAGGGAGAGGAAGGGGACGGAGAGGAGGAAGCCGAGGGGAGTGTGGTGACAGAATCCATCCCAGGGTCCTCATCCAAAACCAACCAGGAGGAGTTTGAAGTGGGCTCGGAGTACAGTGACAGGTTACCGCTGGGAGCAGAGGCAGTCAACATCTCGGAGGAGATCAACGGCAACTACAAGCAGCCGAGCCGCTGAGCTCCATCGACGTCTGCTGGCTGGCATACTGTAAAAATATTTTACTTTAAAGGTAGCCTACATTCAAGCAGGTAACTCCTCACCCACCATTACTTCTTCACGTGACCAACGATGACTTCTCATACAAACAAAAAAAGGTGGACCTTTAATTTTTTTTTGTTACCTCAGAAAGTAGTCAATCACTTGAGCTTGTGACAATTGGTTCATGTGACATTTGTAGTCTGCTGTGTAAGGTTGAAATAAGCAACATAAGTTTACAATGCAAGCACAGATTTCTACAGTTTATATAAGACCTCAAAACTGACAGGAAAAGCAGCACAATGTTCCCTTTCTGCAGGACAAACACAAAAAAACGGTATTGGAAATGTAATTTTGGAGAGGAAAAAAACAAAAAAAAACAAGTGCCATATATTTTAAAGCCATTTTAAAATAAACTTGACATCAGGGACCAATTGCTTTTTTTCCTTAGCTGTGCGCGTCTCTGTGCGTAAAGATGTGGATGAGCGTTTCCATCTCCTCAGGTGTCTCCACTTGACTCGTGCACAAGCAGATAATGAGATTTGATCAAATGATAGTAAATGCAGATATTTGGTTTCGGTGCTGACCTGCCCGCTGTCCTGTGAGTCCAAAAAAAGGGACATTTCACTTTCAACTGTGTTGTGCTTGACAGGAAAATCCAAAATGTTGTTTTACGTAACGTAAAGGCTTTAAAAAATGTGCGACTTTAACCTCTTAAACCAACCAACAGGGTGCTTCTTGCTCGCTTTTTACAATGAACGTGTCCATGGCATGTCACACGTATTTCCTTGTGTGGGTTTTTCTTAGTGTAGTCTAGAGGACTTTAGATGTTATACTGTCAACCTGTGATGATGTAAAGCCATGTGAATTGAAATTATTCTTTTTTTTTTTTTTTTTTTACGACGGTGAGTTTCTATGAAGCCTTTGACAAAAAAGACGCACTGAGCGTCTGGCGGCTTCACTGTCTTGTAATTGGATGCATATAATATAATATAGTGAGTTTTTTGTGAACTGTTGTAAAACGAAACGAAGAACAAAACCCCGTGACTTTTCGATATTTTTTTTATATCATTTTATGTAAGTGGAATTAATAAAACATGAAACTCTACAGACTATTTTCTGGATTTGTTTATTTGACCTTGCGGATTGAGATGTTTCAGGAAAAAAAAACTATACTGAATCTAAATTTATCTTAAATGAAATAATAATAATAATAATAATAATTAATAAAATAGCCTACAATTTCACCAGTTTAACTTTGATTCAGATTTCTTCCCTGTTAATTCATTTTTCATGCGTTTTTTTTTCTTCTTCTTTTGATGCCTTTTTATTATGGGGCTTTGGTTCGATGTCTTTGTCATATTTTCTAACAAAATACGAAAAACTAGGCAGGCTCTGTGGTTTTGGAGATTGTGTTTATGCAGAAGAAAGCGTTTGAAAGCGATGATCAACACAAAGCCTCCCTTTGTCTTCATGTTGGCCCTGTGCAGTTTATTTCGCTCAACAACACCACACCATGTATTTAAAATAACCGACTCTAGAATTAAATATTTCAAATAATATAAATGATTGAAAAAAAAGAGAAAACTTTTTTTTCAGTTTTATTTTCACAGTAAATCAGAAGGAAAATTCGGCTGTTCATATTTTCACTTAAAAGTCGTTATTTAACATGTAAATGCAGAGACAAACGATGTAATGTTGGTGAATATCAGAAACCAGAAAAAGGACAAGAAGAAGAAAACGCTGGTAGCAGCAAGTGGTTTGGGACTTAAAGATCTACAAATAAAACAAAACAAATGCATTTGTTTCCTATTCCACAGGTTATTGTTAATTACACAAAATGTGTACAATTGAAAAAAAAAGAAAGAAATTTAATACCCTGTCTATGAAAACAGCTCATTATGTAAATTCATAAATAGTGAAATACTCTATAATACCCTCTTTAAAAGGATGCTTCAGTGGAATGCACGTCCATGTGTTTAGTTTGGGTGACTACACATTTGCATTATCTGCACTTTGGGATAATAACAACATATTGGAAAACATATTCCATTAACCTAGAGGTTGAAACATAAAGCAAATGAGTGCCATCCCAAAATAAGCACATGCAAATGATGCGTAATGAGTGTGTTCAGATGGGAGATCAGTGCCATATACGAGCTTTCCCATCAGACTGGAGACTGTGGCCCTCACATAGAAGCAACCAGGGCAGCATGAAGAGCACAAAGTGGACACACACATCTCCAGACAGGAAAAGGCTCGGTGAACTCTAAGTGCACTTATTGAGAACAAATAATATGACTGTAGAATTTGCCCAAAACCAGAAGAGACTTTAATCCTTAATGAGGGTCACATTCATTCCTCTGCCTCCTTGGTTGCTGCCTCCTTCTTGCTCCCCTCGTTGGCGCTGCTGCGGTTCAGACTGCCATTCAAAAAGCTCTCTGTGGTCTGACGCTGGAAGTGCTTCCTGGTGCCCACCAGGGAGGGGTTGTTGACCAGCGTGTAGAGGAGCTGCCAGTGCCTGCGGGCCCTCTTTGCACTGGACATTTTGTGCTGTTTCTTCTCCTGATGGACCAGCTGGATCCCTGGGGACATTCAGACATCATGATAGCACCCAGATGGTATGTCCTATACAAGTCCTATTGTCACAAGAAGCTTTTTTTTTAATCTTAACTGGAATGGGAAAAGACTTGAAGGCCACCCAGGGACCATCAAGATACAGAAAGAGTAATAATAGAAAGCAATCATATTCTAATCCTCTAAGCATGGAGGGAGCATATTGGGCATGCTATTAACACACTGAAAGCTTAAGCCCCTTGGGCTACATGAATACGAAACAGGCAATTAGCGTAGCTCGTCTGTGTAATCAGCTACTGGAGAATTCATCTTTGTAGTACAATAGATTATTTCTGATAATGCATTGTTCTGTAGATGCAAACAAGCGACATCTCCACTGCACATAATTGGACTCAGCTGTGATGAGATAACACGCAGGCAGAGCTGAATTCCACAACAACCAATGAAGACTGATGCATTTTCCTGCTAATTTGTCTCTATAATGTCCTCTTGTCAGCACACGTGTAGGCGACTATCGCAACCTGTTTGCCTTAAAGTAGCTGCCCATGCTTTGTGTAAATTACATAAATGATTCATAGGTTGAATAATATGTATAATGGCGACCTATAGGACTACATTATCTCTTGAGGCTGAGGGGCTCAGGCGAGTGTGGGCACGAAGGACAGCTGATTAGTTTATGACAGATTTGATTGAGACCAGCAGCAGGACTGTAACTTATTGCACACAGTGAGACTCAATTTGCTCCTGGCATATTAAATCAGAGCTGCTAAGCTTTCATTTCTTCGGCGCGTGCCAGACAGTGTTATGATCTGATTATGTGAAACAGTGACCTGCTACTGAATTCTAAACCTCTCTGGAGAAATTAAATGTGAATCTGCTGTTTATCTTTAAAGGATAAGGCTGGTTGATTCTACATGTTTCTTATTATTATGAAAAGACCAAAACCAACAATTAATTGCTCCTTCAAACAAATATTTACTTCCTATTTTCTTAGCTTATTCATCTGTGCCACAAACCTCCATTGTTGTCCAAAAACTATTAAAAACACTGGGTGACTTGTTCTTTCATAACCATAAACATGGACACTGTAGTTTATTTTTAATAAATTCCACATACAGCAACCTGCTGCTGTAAACACTCAATAGAGCACAAAATGTATATTAATGCGATTGAAATTAATTCCCAATAAATGTATTATTTACGTCTGATTCAGAAACGTTTGCTTAAAACTACAGTGCTCTGCTGTTCTAGGACGTTATTGACCCTTTTTTAACAAATAAACTATACATTTGTGACCTGTTATCTTTTCAGTAGTTACCATAGACAAGGTAGGGAAGCCAGAAAGTATTAAAAAGGACTTGTGTTTTGTTGCTTTTGATCTTTTCATGGGATTTGTTGACAACACTAGCCTTATCCTTTAAATGTATGAATACACTGAACCCACAGTGTGAGCTGAATCATTAGTGTGTAGACTGTGATGTGAGTTTTGTGCTACAGACCCTCTTCGGCGTCCCGTGACCTCTGCTCGGCATTGTTCTCCTGGCCCACGGACTGCAGCAGCATCCCGCAGAAGGCCTTCATCACGGGGTGCGACTGGCTCACCTCAATCTTCAGATAATGAGCATAGCAGCGGTAGGCTGCAGACAGACACAGGGAGGGGGGGGGGATCACTCTGACTGGGCAAAAGCAATAAACACATAGGACTGCACCCCGTGTTGGCTTTGAGGCAATCACACATAATGGGCCATACAATCACACTTCTTTTTTTCCTTTTTTTTTTAAACCACCTGCTTTTATCCTGACAACAGATGTCTTAAATCTGCAGCCATTTCAGAGATCGGTGTGCAATTACAGTCACTGCACAGAATACAGATATCATAGGAGCTGCAGTGAGCTGCTAGCAGGGTAAAGTGGAGAGGATGTGCAATTCTGGCCTCTAAGTGGGATCAGTAAAAGTGCATTTGCTCATAGGAAATTGCTTCTTTTTAAGCCTCTACAGTGAGAGTGAAAAAAAACCACAGTGGCGCCTACAAAGGTAAAAGCAGGATGTTAATACCAATGACTATGTTAACATTGTGTGTCTGAGACTAAGGAGAAAAAAGGCATTGGAATTCCCTAGCAGGGCCTTTTTTATTTTAACCCATATAAAATGACACAGAGGGTCCAGGGTTGAAGCGATCCTTTATATTAATATATACATTTTACTGCAGATGACATTGAACTTGACCTGATGCTTTGGCCCAGTCAGCACACCAGATAATGACATCATGACTGTGTTGATCACCATCTGTACAGAGGGAAGAATATCCGTCTCACCTGGGTCAAACGCCTCCACATTGCGGTTAAGAAGACTGATGTCCATTCGTCCCATGTGGACAATGTTGAAAAGGGCTGTGATGATCATGCGCCACACTGCCAGCAGCACCCCGATCAGAACGTTGACTGGAAACAGCAGGTATGTCAGCAGGAACAGATTACCTCTACAAGAGAGCAGGATAGGATGCAATAATCACACAGGACTATGCTGTAATTATCTGATGGTAAAACCATAAAGTAAATGAACACGAGATGATGCACAAATACAGTGACTCACCTGTTGTCTAGGTCTCGTGTGCCTGCTATTTTTTTGATGAAGCAAAACCTGCCCGTGATGTGTTGAATCAACACAGCCAAGAGGATCATCAGCCAGAAGGGCCTGGAGGGAAAAAAACAATCAACAATCAAACATCTCCTGCAGTGAGACAGAAGTAGGGCTGTCAAAATAGGCCAAAAATGATGTTCGAATATTCGTTCTAAAAATACCCACATGTTTGAATTATTCAAACTTATTTTTGCACGTTATGTCAATGACACTGTGTCCTAACTGCCAGCGACGCAGCACTGCACAGCGCGATGCAGCATGCCATTTTGAGCTGAACTCTTGTCGGATGCCCTCTTTTATTTATTACTGTCACTCGCTTTGAAAGCGCCAAAATAGATGAGGAACGGCTGATTGCTGAAGTTGAAATGAGGAGATATCTGTGCGATAACTCCTCATTTCACTACAAAAATCTGAATAAGGTGGCAGCTGGCCGGATGGAGATTGCCTGAAAGTTTCCTACTATGTCATCTCCAGTAAATATCACAATATAAAATGTTTTCTGTTTAAAAATTACAAACATCAGAAGATAGCAAGTACTACTCAGCCAGCCAGGTGGTTACGTCTCCAGTCTGATCTGGAGCGCACAACTGATAGGTAAGTGTTTGGTTAAATGATGTAACGTAACGCTTGCTGTTAGGACACAGGTTCTCTGCCATCATCAAGTGACGTTGTGTGACTCCCGCCATGCGGCACATTCAGTGTGCATGAGGCAGACGGACGCGGTAGTGCTGCTTTTTTCTTTTTTTTCCCCACAATTGAATATTGATTTCCATGTTCGAATATTTCTTTTTTTTATATTCTAATATATATTCAAATTTGGAATATTCATTGACAGTCCTAGACAGAAGGCACAAAAAACAATTTGTAACATACAGAACAAAATATGATGTAAAGCCATTACTGTGAAACATACAGTACAGTACATGGAGCATGCTGTGGCTGTTGATTGAAAACCGTTCCAGGTGTAAAGTTTTCAGGAAGTAAAAAAAGCAGCCTGACCATCTTGCATTTTTGAGTTATCTCAAAACGGGTAAAAGAGAGATGTGACGACACTCACCACATGCTCAACAGGATCTGAAAGAGGATCAGATTCTGTCTGTACAGCACGGGCATGATGATGAGGAAGACGGCGACCAGGAGGCAGAGGAAGAACACTATGGTCTGGAGGATCATGCCTGCAGAGGAGAGATCAGAGCGTCAGGGCCTCCTCACTGAAGTTGGCTATATCTGGTGTGGTGTCATTTATTACCCTGTATCAGGTTAGTGAAGGGAGGGGCAAGCAATATTTTTTTTTTATCTTGGAAACCTCAAGAACAAAATTTGAGAAGTATCCTTTCACGTACCAAGCAGACACATACAAACATAAAGGGAGTTGTGAACTGACAGTGTGATTAATAAGGCATGAAATGTTACTGTTTTACCACTATCTGATGTGCAAACTCATCCCCTCTATTTAGGGGTACAGTATGTATGGTACAGTAACCATGTGACACACACAATCTAAGGTTTAGCAGCATTTCTGAAGCAATAAAACAAAAATAAAAGAGATCCAAAAAATGTAAACAAACTGGAAATATGGTAAACAAACAAAACAAAACAAAAAAACTAGAATTACAGCCTTGTGGTTGTATGCCTCCGCCAACCAGTCAAGTTGCAATTTACATCCATGTCTGTCCAAAATGTCATCACGTCATAATTTTATCCTGTTAGACATTTGTGTGAAATTGTCATAATTAGCATATGAATTCTTGAGTTATGGCCAAAACCGCATTTTGTGAGGTCACAGTGACCTTTGACCGCCAAATTCTAATCAGTTCATCCTTGAGACCAGGTGGACGTTTGTGCCAAATTTGAAGAAATTCCCTGCAGGCGCTCCTGAGATATTGCCAGCGTGGAGGCATAAAACCCAGGATAATCTCTACTCTTTTCCTTTAGTATTCAAACTGTAACTGTACCGATGCAGATGTGAGCTGCAGTGAAGCTGGTGTATCCCATCCAGCAGACCAGCGCTGGCCGCGACGCCCTGATGCTCCTCTGGCAGTTGTAAACATCATAGATATCTCCTCTGTACAGCGCCTTCAGGTTCGACCTAAAACACGATCAAGACAATGCAGCACTATGCAAAACATAAACTGATTCATCAATGAATGTAAAAACGACATAGTAAATTGAAGAGGTAATTTAGCATGGGATATATACGACCGAAATGAAATTCAATACTCGACACAGAAACCCATTTCTTGTTAATACGACGTAATTTATGGTAATGGCAACAGTATTTCATTTCTTATCTTAATAGCCATTTTTCAATTCTAGCAGCAGTTAACGCGGAGTGAATGCTATTCTGTGTGCCTGTGGATGATTAGTACTCTATTATGTTATAATAACTCCTCTGTGAACCATTATATATTATAATGAAGGAACCAGAATGAGAAGCACGCTCGTGATTCTTTGAAACTTTGGGAAGAGAATAGAAAGAGTAGGAAAATACAGCTTGTTATATTGTTCTTTTCTCACACCTACCGATGTAAAACCATGGACCGCATGAGCATGACCAGGTTGACCAAACCAGACAGCGTCATCGCTGAGATATAGCACACTGCAGGATGAAGAGCACACGACATTCATGAATACATGTATATTCTGCATCTCACATGTCACTAAATGGCTGCTTCTGTTTGATGATTTCACTCACCTTCTACACACCACATGTAGTGAACCACTATTCTGACCACTTCATGTTTGTCTGGAGACAGCACAACCTTGAAGCCAGCTAAAACGTTGGCGATGTCTTCATCGACTCCCGAACGGGCAGTCTGGAGAACTGGCACCACTGCCGAGATCAGTAGGAGACCCACCTAAAAAAAAAAAACAGGACATTTATTCTTCATTACTGGAAAAGCTCTTACCCTAGCATGACAATGAAATGGATTTCACAGATGTGGAAATTTAAAAATGCACTGTACAGAAAGCAGCACTTAGAGTCTACTGACTTTCTTCTTTCTGGATTCTAAAGTCTAATACAGTGCTTACCTGATACAGGGTAATAAATGACACCACACCAGATATAGCCAACTTCAGTGGAAAACGGAAAGCTGTTTGAAAAAGAAAAGTAGTTGTTATACAAATTTTAACAAGACATAACACTTGAAGGCGTAACCAGACATAACACAAGACCAAGGCGACATGTTTACCTTCCTCTGGTGTATAGATGTACGACTTCACAGCATCAATTATTCTCCGAGGGAGCTTTGGTGTCTCTGTGCTTGATGTGCTGAGGTGAAAGGTAAACAGAGGCACACATTTACACTGCACTTTACATTTGTTCCATCATCCTTGAATACATCAAATAAAAAAAAAACATGTTTCTACGTAGGTAGAGTCAAACTCAGAATCAAATTCTCTACAAATGGAAGAGAAAATGCATTATGTCCCGGTGCTCATTCACCAACAACCTCTGCATGACACATTGGTCATTTGCATTGACTGTATGAGGATACTACAACCATTTGATAGATATATTTTGTAATTTTCCTCAGATAAAAGTTAATTTTTTCATTTAGAAAAAGAGATAAAAGAAAGATGGGCTATAAGGGATGTAAGAATAAGTTCATCCATTATAAAATTATATTATTTTACACCTGACAAACTGTTTAAAATGGGCTTAACCCAAGATAATAAACGTTGGAAATGTAACAAGGACGTGGGCACATTTCTAGATGTTCTGTGGGATTGTCCCTTAAAATAGGTGCTGAAAACAACCAGAATCCCCACAAATGTGTCAGTTTAAGGGATTAATCTCTCATGCTACCAGCTTCCTTAAAAAAAGTAACATCCAATGAAACAAGTCTCTTATTTTAGGAAATAAGCTCCCACTTCTGCTGTGTTTTAACTCAGAATTACACACAAAATGTGCACATTTGCATCACTCTTTTAGCTGGAGAGATGTCCAAATGCAGACATAACGTAACAATGCAGCAAATCAGGTGTGTTACTGATAACAGGCTACAACTCTCACCTGATTTTGATGGGCTTCTTCTTGAGCATTTTCTTCACATAGTCTTTATAGTAGCTGCTGCTGAGATCCTAATAAAAAAATTGACAACAATCATGTAAAGAACCAAATGATAATAGTAGATAGTAAAGAAGTTAAGATAGTATGCAGCTGAATGAACTGATTTGATTGATTTTGGGGGTCACGCTTCATATTCCTGAACTCCTTTGGAAGTATGTGGCATTAGGTAGTGTTTAAATTATTAACATGTGGAAAACGCATTGCTCACAAACTAAGCCTCCTTAAGATAAGTGTATCTGTGCAGATTTATGGTGTCAGGTACGTTGCTGTGGGGCGGAGGGGAGCTTTGTCACACCCATACTGAGATTAGCATCAAATAAACACAGCATTGTGTCTCCTCGGTGAGAAAACAAGGCAACCTTTTCATAATCTGATCAAGAACATAACGTAAACCAATTACGTCAAATCTACTTAAAATGATTAGACCGGCATGCTGCGTTGGACTTCACATTTTCCCTCAGCCTAGACTGTATGAGCACGATAAGCCTCTTGATTAGCAGGCGGCTTATAAAAGGTTGCTCACGTGCACAGATTGTGAAGAAATGTGCGTCTTAGAGAGATTTTTTTATAGTTCAGGCTTACGAAAACTACAAATCTTGTATCTGGTTTGTTATGCAAACAGGCCAAGCAATCAGTGCTATAAGAGGCTGAAGCAGACATGGCAAAGGAGCTGCATGCGCTCAGATCAAAACTTACCTCTGTAGCGTTGTTCTTTTCAGTGCCCTTTAAGCCCTTGAATAGAAACAGGGGATACTGGAAACTGAGGAATGCCAAGCAAGCTATCTGGGGCAGGCTGGAGAAAAGGGAGTAGTGTTTGTGTATCTGCAAAGGAATAAAAGAAGACTTTAAATCACCTAGCAACTTGTTTTAGAAGTTTTTGGAGTGACAGACAGAGAGGAATACATGATAAAAGTACATTGTGGTGACACAAAGGAGACACAAATGGCTTTGTGTGTTGTGGTGGATGTCTGCAAATTGGCCAAATGGGATACCCATCACAACACAAACATCTGAGGCCTTCACTGACCACATTTGTATGATTTAGCGCCATAAAACGCTCACATAGTGTGATTTTTCTTTTTGCCGTGTTTAGAAAGAGATATATTAAATATAATATTTAGTAAAATGTATTCTATTGTCTTTATGTTGAGCTCAGTCATGCAGATCAGCTCAAATGCTCCCTGCAGCGTTTGGTGTGTGCCAGCTCATGGTGTTGCAACTATTAAAAGAAAAAGACAAACCATCCAGAGCCTGGATGTCGCTCTCTTTTACTGACACACACTAAACTGATTAACTGTGACAAAGCCTCTTGATTAAGACCAACAGGCAGTGGAACTAATTGTTTTGAGTCGTAGACATTCATCGCACAGAAACCCCCCCAAAAAACGTGAATGTGGCACAAAATCTGGGCTTGATATTCAACTTTTCAAAACACATCTTTTACATATATACAGACCAGCTTTGTTTGGTAATTAGTGGGTTTCCAGACCAGAACAAATCTGCTTTTTCTTTGAAATAACCCTTAGAACTCAGACAGATGACACATTACAAAGAAAGTGACAATATTAATCGCTCTATTCTTCATGAATCCATTTCTGTCTCCAAAAAGCAGTCTTGGATGTCATCTTTGCTTACCAGAGGTGTTTTGGGACAGTCAATCTTCTGCCAGACAAGAACACCAAAGTGCGTCCAGGACAAGAGGCTACCGAGTACATAGCCAACTTTATTATGTAAAGTGCCACATGCCAGGAGAGGGTAGTATAGCGCGGGGTAGTAGAAGACTCCCAGAATCACCCAGTTCTCTGCAAATACAACAAAAGTGTGTGAAGACACAGCAGAGCATCAATATACGCTGATTTATGATTTACTGAAACAAGTAGACACAAGATTCAAACTTTAAAAACTAATTCTGCTTCAGTTAACACAGCTTTTCCCAAAACTTGTGTGGAAACTATGAGTGATCTAACTCTACTCTCATTATATTTCCTACTCTGCTGAACCTTGCACTGTTTGAGGATTGTGTAAAGTCGCAGGGAACCGACTCCTTACAGTCAATTCTTATGTGATTTAATTTCAGAAAAAAAAGCTTCTTGTAAAGCTTAGTCAAAAATAACACATGGAAACTAAATAATCCAATTACATAACACGGATATTTAACAAAAAATATTTTTTATGCCTATCCATTTTATGCTGCCTAATCTCCTAACAGGACCTTTCTTTTATCCATTTGTTCAAAAGAGGTAACTAAGATAAACATTAAATATAGAAGATATATTTAAAGTGTGAATGCAGATATGCTGATGTCACTGCAGAAAGAACCAAGATGACCTCCTCACGTTTATTCTCTGTGTCTGTCATGAAGGGTAGGGGGTTTGGCGACATGATCAGGCCCCACAGTTTGCACAAGAGCACTCCAAACACTGCCACTGCCAGGCCCTTGTGCTGCGTATGATCCAGGAAGTTGACCGGACTGTGAAATCAAGCAGCAGGTATTTAGAGCCCACATGTTACCAGAGTTACTCACGGTTGGATGAAACGGTTATCGAGCAGAAATGACAAACTACAAACTAACTAACAGACTTAAAGTTTATCAGACATGTTTAGTGGGATATCTCCACGCTGCCCTCGGCTTCCATTCATATCAGTGTAGTCAAATCAACTACGAGGTTTGAAACTAGCTTGAGATAGGAAAATCCATCGCAGTTTTCCACCTCAATTAATCCAGGGAAAGTTCACTGAGCATGACAGCTCTCATCAGCACCCACCTCCAAATACCCACAATTACTCACATTCACACCTAGAATGACCACAGTTTGATCTGTCGGCCACTGAGCAGCTCCACTGGTGCAGATTTGGGAGCTAATTGGTGCATCAGCCAGTCAAAAGATTAAATTAGTGCAGAAATCATTTGTGCTATTATAATTAAGTTGCAAGGAGACACTACTTTAAAACTTTGCTGGTGCGTTCCAGTGCTTTTGGGAAACACCAGTCATCCTAAAGTTGCCTTTATAAAATGACAAACTAACGGTTCTTATCTCGACATCTATGTTTCCATAGTGTTTATGTTCTAACATGTACATGCAACAGCTCCCAGCAGTATTCATCTCTTAAGCTGAATGTTCACTCAACCTCCTGTAAGTGTTTGTATATGGAAATATAACACACTGAAATGAATGGAAGCCAATAACTGCCAGGCTTATAGGAAATCAATCCATAAAACTGCCATATGCTTTGTATAACCGCCAATAGTGATGTAAATTAAATGCAATTCGCTGGGCGAGAGTAGACCATGCAGAGCTACTAGTATGGTCCTATAAAAGCAAGTAGCTATTTGATTTCACATTGAACCATGGTGTTTCAGCCCGTTCTCATTCCCAGGGCATCAAATACATATGCTTAGTCACGCCCCTTGGTGTGTGATAGCGACGCACAACGCACCGTTTTGCGTCTGTGTGAGACGCACTGTGCTTTCATGTCACATCAATATTCAATACTTGGAGGAAGTGCTTCGGGAGTGTGGTGACATAGTTTAAGAGCAAAAAAACACACACACCGGGCGGGCGAGGGGAGGTGGATGGGCCCAACAAACACAGGGCTTTCCACCAGGAGACCGCTCTTTGTGTCCTGTGTGAAACCAACAATGTGTTGTTTGTCTTTGTGTTCACAACATTAGGTTTCACTTTCACTTTACAAACATAGTAATGTTAAGCCAAACCACGATGTTTTTTTCCTAAACCTAAGCAAGTGTTTTTGTTTGAATTCACAAAGTTATCCACGTGTTTACTGCAACCACAGTGGAGCGCCATAGTTTGACATGCTGGGCTACCCAAGTGCGTTAGAAAGTGACACCAAGGGGTCCTGACAAAGCGTCAGTATATGACGAGTTGGGAAGAGAACGTGTTGGGTGTTTATTGTCAATCAAGAAAGGAGAAATAAAAGATAAACTACAGCCTCACCTGAGTAAACCTGGGAGTCCTTTCTGTCTGTCGCCCACCTTCGTGCGTCTGGCTAAGATCGCTAGGATCAGCATGACGACGAGCTAAGAGGAGAGGAAACGTCAGTTAGTCTTATCTACAGAGTAATGTGCAGCTGTGGATTCCCCCGGATTCAGACCCGGGTGTCTCATTAGTGCTCCCCATGGATGTGTTGTGAATGAGTTGTCATCAGTCAGGATCACTGACCAGTGAGAGTTCAATGACCTGTCATGACCTGTGACACATTTAGGAAACACAAGGATGGGAAGAGTGCCTCGCTTTAAACTGGGATAGTCTGGACTAAAGACCATCTTCAAAACAGACATCAGAGGAAGAGAAAGTGAAAACATGTTGATATAATGTGCAATAATTACCCAATGCTAATGGTAGTGAACATTACTGGATCTCTTATTGGTTGAGTGACAAGATAACCAATATGGCCTCAGGGCTAAATTGGTAAATCTTCTGCTCTCAGTTATTATAATACCTTCATTTTTCATTTGTATTACTTGTAGGGCTAACTCCTCTTAGTTAATTAGTTGTCTAATTGGTCTTTTTGGTCTTAGTTGACTAAAATTTCTTTGTCGATTAGTAATATTTTTATGCTTTTTTCATGCTTAATGACATATTTCCAAGAAACTTATGAGCACAAGATTTAAAGTTTGTTTGATTCTTTGTGGAGAAACTCAGTTTAAAGATCAAATCAACTAATCGATTTTGAGTCGACGACAATTTCTTTGGTCGAGGACAGCCCTACTTACTTGAGTTGTATAATGTAAGTGGAAATCACTTGTAGAGCAAACATGTAATATATTAGATATATTAAGTCATCATTTTGTGTCAGGCTCTCCATCAAAAGGAGATAGTGGTAGGCAAATAGACATATTTCATAATGTGAATCATTCAGTGTGCCCCACACATGGATCTGGATCATTTGGTCCTTGAACCTTCGTTCCACCAAATTGCATTAAAACCTGTTCACAACTTTTTGAGAAATCCTGCTAACTAATAGCCAAACAAACATCCAGGACTGAAAATAGACAGGGCTGACTTTGACAGCCAAACCTTGCATAACGTTATCACATGAGAGAAACTCACCATATCTCTGTGGCACATCATAAAACACGCTTTAAGTCTGACATCAAGGTGTGATATCATACACCCAGTGAATGAATGACAGCGTAACGTTGCGTCACATTAATCCAACAGGAAAGCGGACTTACAGATATCGCTGTGATGCAGATGTGGTAGAGCCTGTCATCAGCCGTGGGGTCACATGGAGGGATTATTCTAAAAAAAGGAACAAAACATTCACACATGAGCAAAACAATCCAACTTAAGACTGGAGGATTTGAGTCACTGGGCAGACCTACACCTTGCTAAACCTTTCACACGTCACGGTCAGGACCATTTGTGGCTGGAAACTTTGTGGCTGAAATCCCACAGCTGAGATTTGCATTTTAAACGGATTGGTATCAGCGTGAGAGGGGAAAACAACAAATGCCTATGTTCACGTTCCTGTACACTAGAAGAGCAGGAATGCCTGGTCATGGGGTATGATATACAGAGAAGGCCTCATATACTACACATACTGTATGGGCTGTGAGCGCAGAGATGGCAGCTCCCAGAATGGATGTTTTGCCATTTTTCACAACGGTCTCCTACCCGTCCAAACAACGTGTGGATTTGTAACTTATTGGCACTCAGAGAGCGGACCGTTTGTAAATTTAAGGCAATGTCAAAATTCACATTTCCAGAGTCAGAGCTGGCTGAGGAAGACATTATAGTGTTTACAAATCAGCTAAATACAAAAGCTTTTCAGACCACAACTCATCACAGTCTATTCATTTACATGACAGCCAAATGGTTTATTAGCTCAACGTGGGGGCTGGTGATAAATGACGCTTGTTCCATCGTATTTCTGTCATATTGTCCATGAAGCTGAAGCCGTTATTAAATATCAATATTCAGTCTATTAATCACTCTGTGCCATTGTATATATGGGATTGCAATTTAAGTGTAAGAAACATCTCAGAAATAACCGCATGTGCCCTGTTGCATTGTGGGATGGGCCAGCAGCAAAGAATGATGCTATAAGACTGTCAGTATCCGCTTCGGGTCCAACTTACTTAACTTACTTTTTGTGGTTGAAAATATTTACCCTAAAAACAGTGAGTTATTTTGGGTCGAATACAGTTGTGTTTTGTTCACACTGTCGTACTTTCTACGCTCTTCTCTAACACAGTTAGGGGTGAACATGAGTTGAACGATCCCAGGAAGAATAGCTGGTGCCATTGGCATCAGCTCATGGGGATCCTTTTAAAGACATAAATTCTCCAGACATGACAATGAGACAGCTTCTACTGTAATATGACAAGTGATCTGCACAGAAACAAGACCACACAATGACACCGGCTCTGTCGAAGTGTCACCTAATATCTCAATGAAAGCTGTATCTCACCGAAAAATTGTTTAGACTTTAGAAAGTTTGAAGAACGACTAACATGTGTTAAATAATGGACAGACTGAATTATCTTATTATCTTATACTCTTAGAGAGTTTTAGACAAACAATAAAAGCATACAAAACTAAACTAAGTGGACATTTAAGCCTAAAAGAATCTTAAGTCTTCAGAAAAACGATAAAATGTACTTACTCTGCTTCAATTTTGGTTGGCAAAGGATCCAGGTCCGGGTACTCGTAGTCCAGTAGAGCATCCATATCCATTGTGCTGTCTCTTTTTTTAAACAGGTCCAAAGTCTTTCAAAGGAGGCTGAAGTACTTTCAACCACAAACTTTGGTGGCACACAGCTGCGATCCCCTCGACTCAAGAGATAAAAGTGTCTCCCAAGTCCCAAGCTGGACTCTGTTGCTGCTGCTGAGGCGTCCTTGCTCCCCTGTGTTTGGTCTCGTCTCACTCTGTTACTCTCCCTCGCAGCCTGTGTTCAGGTGCCCTCGTCGTCCCACTGAGGAGCTGAGAGTAATGTGACAGGTCCTGGCTGCAGCGTGCTGCCTCCACCCTGCAAAGGCCCTATTTCAGCTGAGGGTTGCCACCACACTGGGATCCTGGGGAGAGAGTGAGAGGGGGGCAGTGTGTGAAAGGAGGGAAAATGTGGAGATCTGGGCAGCCAATCTGGAAGGCCACCTGCAGCTTACTGGGATTACATCTACTTTTGGGGTTGTGTTATTGGACCTGTGGTCGATAGTTGAAGGGGTCAGATGTGCAGAGTTATACAAACTCCAGCTAGGACTGTGTGGGTAGCGATGAGTCTTTCCTATCGGAGCCACCGTGATAACAGGGAAATTCTCCTGTTGTTCCCCTCAGTCATGGATCAGTTACATTTGTGAAAGGTTACCGAAGCAGGATGGAAGAAGTGCAAGTTTTCAGGACCTCGCCTCACTACATAACTCTGCACCTTCAGCTTGATAAGAATCAAGGAAGGGTTCATTCAACCCAGTACTTTGTCTTCAGCAGATAAATTAAGATAAAGATGTCCAAGGGCATATTCATGTGGAAGCAGTTTTATAAATCAGATACCTGCATCTTTAATTTCCCCCATAGCTATCAAGTTATTTTAATATGTGGTTTAAAAGAAAAAGCATGGTTTATCCGAAATGTCACAACAGGTGATTTCCAAACAGTAACGAAAGTCGTCCTGTAAACGGCTGATAAAGATCATACTCATATCATGAGAGGGGCAAGTCTATGTTTTCAACATGATACGAGCACATGATATGTGAATGAGATGGATTTAACAATAGGTACAGTCACACTGCCCCGAGGAAAGGAGTTTCATTGAAGCTTTTTTTGTCATACCAATGGTGTCTTTTGTCAGCTCATGACACAAATAATATCCATCAATAACGTGGACAACTCTCCATTGTGTGGACTTACAAAGGAGAGTAGACTTCAGAGTGTATCAGCCTTGGAGAACAAATTACCACAGCACATTTTTTTTAAATCATCACATCTGTCTCAATCAAAACAAAAAAGCATTAGAGCAAAACCTAATTGTACTGTTGATGGTTACAGACCACTTACTGTGTGTTTCTCCTAATGTCCTGTTAACCAACATTAGTGTCAACATGGTTAGATTAATTGATAAGTTGAGCAACAGAAAATTAAATACAGTTTTGAACATCCATTAATCATTAAGTCATTTGTAAAGCAAAAAGGACACATCTGCTATGATTCCAGCTTCTCAAATGTGAGGATTTGCAGCTTTTTAAAAAATGTTTTTCACTACTTTGAGTTTTGGACTTTTGTTGAGAAATTGCAATGGGCTTCTTTTCCTATTTCCTGCCATTTTATAGGCCGTTTGATTGAGTAATTTAAGAAAAATTACAGATTGATTGATAATCACAATCATTTTTACTTTCAAATCTAAATAACATTATATGAGTTTGTTTACATTTCTTATTTTTCACATGACAGTTTGACCTGGCTCATCTCATCCCACCAGGTTGGATCTTGTTCTCAGTAGTGGCCTGACTCCTCATGACAAATCTCTGTTACATATTAAATCATATCCGAGTCTAGAAGCACAGCTGGTTCACAGACAAAATACTTTTCTTTTCTTGGGTTAATTTCCGCTACAGTGCACCGTTTTGACTATAAAATATGTTTTTCTCCTTTTTGTATCCTGCTGCTTAGGAGATCTCAAAACAGGAATATGACTTTTTTCATCTGTGGCAAAAAAGCTGATTTGGGCAGCAGGTGTTTCCTATTGAATTCAAGAGAATGAATGAATCACAGCAACAACAGTATAAAGAGAGGCAATGATCACAAAGAGCCTTCAACGTCAGAAAAGCAAAAGCATGTGAGTGCTACAAAGACAGCCTGAGGTCAAGGGTCATGGCAACACCTTAGCTCAAATCATTTTCTTTGCACTAACATTTCCAGAGTCTACATGCATCATAACATACACAAAACGTTGTATATATATCATGTGAAATACGTCTGCTGAGATCTGTTCCTGCATTCACCTGCAGCCGGCTGAGACCAAGTCAGTTTTGCAACACTGATTCCATGTCAGCACACACTCATTATGCCGGGATTACAGTCACACAACTTTAAAAAGCAACAAAACTTCCCTCCTAACACTCCTGAGAAAACACGGTTTCTCAAGCATAGTAAGCCACCAAATCAAATGTGCTCCCGAAAGAAAAAGCAGCAGCCCAGCAAATAAAGGGGTCACTGAACAAAGAATGCTTTGAACAGTTATAATTACATCACAGAGAGGCACAGTTTGATCGAGCCGGACAGTTCACTTGTATCAGGTTTAGGATGTCGGCTCGAAAGCTCTTTGGTTGGAAATATATGAAGCATGAGATATTGTAAAAACAAACATAATTGAATTAGTGATTTACTAATCCATTTTTAACAATCTGAACAGCAACATCATCAACGGCGACGAGTCAAGCATCCACAAACTAATTAAACGTAAAAGAGACTCAATTAACAAATACTTCCCGTGCTTAAAAAAGATACTACAATAATGCATAGATATACAAATGCTGACTCTTCCTTTAGTTATGCTTTTCATAACTTTCATATCCACAGTATGAGATGTAAATTTCTAACTTGCAGAAGTTAATTTTCAATTAGATTTAGGGGTACCGAATTATGGAGTAGCTTTTCACATCTGTCAAAAAACTGTTCCTTTATAAAATGCTACAACAGATGCTTAAAATTACATTTAACTGCTGTTTTGTAAATGCTTTTCCCGACGTTGTCCATCTATGTTTTATCTTTTTTATTAGTTTGACACATACATGCACTCACACATACTTACACACAATCACATTTCCTGTCTTTTATTTATATATTTATTGTTATTGTTGTTTGTTGTGATTATATATCACCAGTGATGGAATTTACTCAAGTACTGTATGAGTACAATCTTGTACTTTACTTTAGTATTTATATTTTATGCTACTTTATACTTATATTTCTCTACATTTCAGAGGCAAATATTTTACTTTTCACTTCACTACATTTATATAACAGCTTTAGTTACTTTGCAGATTCAGATTAATACCAGCAATATATAAATTCCATACATGTTCATTACTTTTAAAGCAACATTAAAGCGATGCACACATTAATGCATTCTGAAATGGGCCATTCTGCAAAATGAGTACTTTAACATTTTGTACTTTGAGTATATTTTGATGCTAATACTTTTGTACTTTTACTTGAGTAGTATTTTGAATGCAGGACTTTTACTTGTAACAGAGTATTTTCACACTGTAGTATTGCTAAAGATCTGAGTACTTCTTCCACCACTGTATCTTGTTCTAATTGTTTGTCATGACTGTTATATAGTCATATTATTTTCTGTATATTAATCTTGTGTTCTCTATAACATTGAGAAATTTTAACATTATTTATTATGGAGGCTTTAAATAAGCCCAGT
Source organism: Sebastiscus albofasciatus (assembly GCA_916701655.1). Taxonomy (NCBI): domain Eukaryota; kingdom Metazoa; phylum Chordata; class Actinopteri; order Perciformes; family Sebastidae; genus Sebastiscus; species Sebastiscus albofasciatus. The sequence goes on along the minus strand of CAKAOI010042158.1, from coordinate 6,628 downwards.
GGTGTTTTTCTGCCTCTTATTTTATTTTTTTCATGTTTTTTTTTCTTAATTATGCAATAAATAAACAAACAAAATATAAATAAATAATATAAATATTAAATTAATGCATCACTATTCTGAAATGGGCCATTCTGCTAAATGAGTACTTTTACTTTTTGTACTTTAAGTATATTTTGATGCTGATACTTTTGTATTTTTACTTGAGTAAGTAAAAAATCTGATCTGTATCTTGTTCTAATTGTTTGTAATCATTATTACAGTATGTAGTCACATTATTTTCTGCATATTAATCTTGTGTTTTGAAATTTTAACATTATTTAGGTGGAGGCTTCAAATAAGCCCAGTGAGTTTTTCTGCCTCTTCCTGCACTGAATATTATCATTATTTTATGTTATGTTTGTGTTTATTCTTAAATTGTGCAAAAAATAAAATAAAATACAAATGATCATCCAAGGACTGTGAGGAACCCAAATAAAAAAATATCTTCTGTGTTTTTATTCGCATTTATTCGCTACATAACTGAATTAAATTAAACTTGATTTTATTTGACTAAACAACATCACAGCATTGAAGCAGACAGGTTATTGTTGTCCTTCTTAATCTTCCCACAGCTGAGCATGCGTCTCTCTGTAGCCTGTGGAGCTGCAGAGCTACAGCTACACAGCTCCAGCCTACAGTCCTCTGGATGGATTCAGTTTCACACACAGGACAAATTTCATGTCCTTTGAAGTTGAGCTTGATCCTCTGACAACAAAGAGACTTTCAGCCTGAGAGCCACGACAGGTAACTGAGTCACCTGCGCCTCTGTCGTTTCACCTGTACTAACTTTATCTGAGACTTTTAGAGGCCTAACATGAGGAGTTGAACTTGTATTGTATGCACATATATATATATGACTCCACCTGCGTGCAAAAAACACATTGACTGCCTGCTTTATTGTGCGTGTATTTAATATGAGCTAACTACACATGCTGATCAGTTTTATTGTTGTGTTATTTATGATGCTATGGCTACTTACCGACCGCCTGCAGGTGTGCTGCTGCAGCTCCAGGTGGGCGTGGAGGTGGATTAATGTCAAAGCAGGACCTCTGGCACCAGCAGCTAGTTTTATAAAACAAAAATAAGTATATTATTTAAATAGATTTTTTGCATTAACCTGACCATATTTAGCTCATTAATTTGTCCACACTGCAACCTGTAGCAAGCCTGCAAAAGTTTGAATCTTACCTCGTGTTGTGCTATCTCAGCTTGGAGGAGACTTCAAATGACTTGAGTTTCCATCACTTTTCCACCAATACACCCTCCTCCTCGGAGTTCAATAATCACACAAACAAAACAGCAATGTGGAGAGCAACGTTTCTTCTTTTCTCTGGACACCTCACATGCAGACAGTGTGTGTGTGTGTGTGTGGTTAATGGGACTTTGACCGGCCTCTATCTATCTTGTTGTGGTGAGAACATCATAAACGTGCTGCTGCATGCACAACTTGAGGAAAGAGTTGTTGTGAAACATACAAAGGTTTGCTAATGTGGTCAAGGTCAAGACATTTTGCAATATATTGATTAATGGAATTACAAATAAACAATGCATCTGTCGTTTGGGTGTGCCTTTTTTTTGGATTAAATTGATATTTTAGGCTTTTTTAAAGTATGAGTTTGTGTTTTAGCTGTGTCTTAATGTTATGTATACTCAGTGACCTTTGGGACAACCTGCTGGGCTTTTTTGCTGCTTTTTTCTGTCTCTCCATAGTTGCATCAACGTAACAGTTACTGGATATTCTGACACATATTTCCCATGTTACACAAGTTTTGTCACAGGGCAGGGGAGTCCCATCACGGTGGAAGGGAAAGGAGGCTGAGGTGGTGACTGACTGTGAAGTTCAACTAGCAAAGGCGTTCATTTCTAGTACACACTGACCATTCAATCTGGTGATGGAGACCTCCTTCAGACAAATTCTTGATGCACTGAATACCATTGTGCAGAAAAGTATGGGTAAGGGTTTGCACTTTGCACAAAAAAACTAATTTGTCTTTACCTTTGTCACAATTTGTTATTGCAAGATTAATGTAATCATGTGTTGTTGTGTTTCTGTAAGAACAGGAACCGTGATGTTCACCTGAGCGCAGTGAGAGGCTCTGATCAAGAGGTCGATGTCGAGAGCTGGTGAGAGATGCTTTGTCATACTTTCTATCAACGGTCACATTGTGGCCTCACTGCGACTTTCTGTTGATCCACTGAAGGCAGCTGGTGTTCACTGTATCCCTTCATGAAGTCAGACCCTTTGTGAATAACATTATTAACTTGTTTTTTTTTGTAGAGGAGAGTGCTCAGTGACTGAGGGAGATGGGAAGTTAGGCTCTATTAAAGTACCTAGACCGGTTCTGGGGTTGCAACAACACCAGAGACTCATCTCATTCCTCTGGAGTTTACCCAACCAAGCAGAAAATCTCATCCCCTCAAATCCAGCCCCACATACACGTAACTGGAGCAGTTATTATACAAAATGTCACTACTAAAATAAGCTTCACGAATGCATTTTAGCCAAGACTCCACTGTATTTTCACTGCCTCATTAGTTGCAATAGTGCAAGGGCAGAGATTGTTTCTATTGACCTCAGAAATTAGATTCTGTTCCTGTTCATATGAACAACATCATTTATATTTTAGGATGTGACCTTCAGGGCTTACACAGCTAGTAAATGTGTGTCCATTAGTCTGAATTCAACAACTGTTTGTTATTCTTCTCTCGTCTAGCTTCCTGCCGCCGACACTGAAGTGGAAATCTCAAGTGCAAGCTTTTTATGCATCCTAAAGACTCCCGACTTGTTCCTCCACACACCAAGAGATGACCTTCTTATGACCTTCCCTCCCATGAAAGCAAGTGAGTACATCACCCCCCCCCTCCCCCCCCGACTGAGCTGGTTCCCAGTAATTTGGTCTACGGACTCAAAATAACTCTGGAGGAAGCAAAGTAATCATCCTACCACGAGGAAAAGCACACCATCATAATTATTAACTAGCTGACTCCCTGTTTTTCTTTTGAAAAACATGTAACTGAGTTAGCAATCTGCAATCACAGCTCTCCTTATACAGAGAATGAATTAGATTCTGTAATAAAAGACATTATTTGAATTATACTTTGGAGACTGTAACAGCGTTTCAGCCCAGTCTACTTTTGATTTAAGATGCCTCAGATGAATAAAACAAATCAAATTGTATCTGCTGTGAAATTCCGACATTTCATTGTTGGCAAAGTCGATTCAAATTGAGTAATATTGAGAAATATTGCCTCGGTATTAAATCATGCCTCCTGAAGGCCTCCTGGGTGCAGGGGGCTAATTACTGAGGATATTTTTCCCCGGCTCAGTCTGCTGCCCTGCCTCTGTCATAATCAATGAGCCTTGTAACACTCAATTAGAACTTAATTGGATTTGCGTGTGTTCGAGGTGGAAAAACATATACATTTGAGCGGACATGAAAGAACTGCTTATCTCTGTTGACAGCTGTAATGAAGTTGGATTGGGTGGACCAATTGTGAATTTCACAAAAATTCAGTCAGCGTAAGCATGTTCCAGCGCTTCCCCTCCCACTCTACACCCAGATGCACTCACATTTGGCTTGGTTAAAAACAGCTTGGATTCTAATTACAATGTTTAATTAATAATTTACACTTTGGCACATGGCCCTAGCTAAATACAATGAGTCCACGTGTACTGTTCACACCGTTGTATACAGTGTGATTGAGCTGGAATTGTTTACAGTTAATGGTAACTCTACACAGAAAAATCACAATGGTGCTGTTGTTTTAAAGGTGAATGGAAATTTAACCTTTTCTCTCTTTTTGTGTGAGAAACTACAACGATGCTGCATCTAATTTACTTACTTAGGAGAAAACAGATTTCAGACATATTTGTAATAACAGTGTCTAAGTTCAAGCATAGATGTCGATAACGAAGATGACGCATTATAAGCTCTGGCAATGGTTTGAAATGGTATAAACTTCCTGTTTCTCCTGCGGATTGGATTATATTTGCATAATGTATTTATATTTTCTTTTGCTAACATTAGCTTTTTACACAGCTAACAGCCATATTTAGCATTACAAAAATGAGTTAGCTAGGGCGTTAGAGAACACTAGTTGCCAGATCTCAGGAGAGTGTGTTGCTGAGACAGAGAGAGGTCTCGAACAAAGTTAGTTTTCTCCAGATTCGTCTGTCTGAAAAATGAAATTTCAGTGTCACAATGTTCGCAAGATATGAGGCTTATGACAAATGGGTCCAATATTTGCTTCTTTGACTATGGGGCGGAAGAATCAGTCATTAATCTATGTTCACGTTCACTTCTCCCATTGGAGTTAATAGACTCAGGACCTGCCGCAAGTCTCCCGCAATGGCGAAACCCGCGTGACACAGATACAGGAAACTGACTCTCAGTGCGTCGTTTTTCTGAACTGTTTCTGGTTCAAGCCTTTGGGTGGGTGTTTCATGACAGCAGTTGTCTGACATTCGAAGGCCGTTGTTGCTTGGAGATGTGCTGCCAACGTCTGCGGTGTGCTACTGACTGGAACACGTCATAGCTATGTATAGCCTATGTACATTAACATAAGACCCCCTTTTTCAACAAGCTCACATAGTAGTAGTTATATACTGTTAGAGATTTAAAACATATAACTCTTAACAACATTCAGGAGGTCCATGTGTAATGTGTTTTCAGTTCTACTCAGAAAGTAGGAAGCCAGCGAGCTAGGCTGACTAGCTTTCTCTCCCTCTCACGAGATGGTTAACTGCCTGTGTGGCCATTGGAAGTGATTTTGCAGACTATTTTTGGTGCCCACTTACAAAGATATTGAATGAATTATCAGTACTGACATTGTCAATTGGAGCCAAAAACTCACACCTCTTGGAAAACCTCAGTGGTGGAGCTATCATGGCAGAAAAATAAATGTGATTTAAATGTCTTCTTTTTGGTAATTACAATTATGGTGAAATATGTAGGCCTACATGAGTCAAATTATACACCAATATACAGTATATACTGATTTTATTTCAGTTTGACTTAACCTAACAGAGGTAATTAGTGTGATTAAATCGGAAACACTGATCCAGAGCACTCTCTGGCCCTATAATGGATTTTAATAATCTCTGGTAGATGGGCTTTCATATTGCATTTTGACATCTAAGGTTGATTGAACCTAAACGGACACTAGAAAGCAAAAAAATCAATTTCAGTCTTGCAGGTCGTTTCTGTTTTGATATATCGCTGTTATTGTTGGTAGGCCGGGGAGTGAAAGATTTATCTCCCAGCTTATGAGCGCTGAGAATGGGATGTTATGTCTAAGGAGCCGGTGACAAGTACAAATCTTCCTGATAGTTATTAAAGTGGTCGTGATCACTTTGGCGCAGACACGCCGGTGTGCATGCAGCTCTCAGTCTGTCACGTTCCTGCTGCGACAGCCTGACAAGCGGCTTGAATTTATGGCGGAGAGGCAGGGTGGTGTCTGAGTTGCTGTGTAATAATCCTCTTTATAGGACCGTTTGGAGAACACCTTGGCAAACACGCCGCATGCACTCGAGAATTTGATTTGATTTTCATGAGCTGTTTATCTTAAATGGCAGTTAATGCTGAATTTTTCTATTGAAGAAATACTTTCTAGACATCATAGTTATGTAAATGTACACTTGCCAGTTTATTAGGTACACCTATAATGTCTCTGTCATGTGTGTAAATGGGGGTAGACTAAATATGACATTATAATATAATGCAAGGAAATTACAAATACTTCTCAAACACAGAACATTTCAAGCTTTACGAGGACGGTATTCATTGCAGGGCTGTTGTATTGCACTGCATTACATTGTACATGTAACTGTTAGCTTTGTTTATAGTGCTGTGTTATGGGTTGTAGTGAGATAAAGAGGATGAAACACAGAATTTGTAAAGCAAACAGAGGAAGGATATTATATTTATTGCTATTTTAGACGGTATATGTCTGTGTGTGTTTTAGTCGGGGTGTTGTCCATGTCAGCGTGATAGATGATGTCCTTGCCGTGGCCTCTATTTTGTCATTCTGTGTGTGTGTGTGTGTGTGTGTGTTGTTCGGGTGGTCTGTGTGAGCATAAATTTAAAGGCTTTGGTGATGTGGGGTCATGTGTGCAGGATTATTGGCTTGCTGTTGAATTTCAGATGTTGCCGTCTTATCTTATCACCTACGAACTAGAGTGTAGAGAGTTCAATCATATTGATATGTTTTCATGACCTTTATTTTTTTTTTCTGGAATCAGGAGCATTGTTTGTTTTTATTTTGTACTTTGCTCTTTAAGAAGGATATTTCATTACTGAGGTGTTAGGGAAAGGCCAATTGGCTACACTTAGCTTTTAAACCTGGCTTTTAGTCAGAGAAACACAACAAATGTCTCGTATAGGAAACAGAAAATGAAAGGCGCTGTCATCAGTTTGCACTGAAATGATGCACACCCACTATTTATCCCCAAAAACGTGCTATGAATATGCATTTCCCCGTCAAAGCAACACGTCCTGTCTCAGTCTGACGGGGGATTTGCATTTCTCACATCTCAGGGTTTTTAATTATGAAATGAAATTTCACCCCAGCATGCCTAACATAATTGCTA
>CAKAOI010042153.1:13385-49294 GCA_916701655.1 Sebastiscus albofasciatus | reverse complement strand
ATAGCAGATCATATGGAGCTGTGGGTCCCTTTATGTTTTAAAAAACTATTAAACTGTGCAGAAAATGCATCTTTAAGTGAAAAACAGAGAGCAAAAAAGCATCATAAATTATCATAAACATCATAATTTCTCTGATTTTGTTGCAGGACACCTGTGGTGGAAAGTAACTAAGTACATTTATTCAAGTACTGTACTTAAAGCTGCAGTAGGCAGTATATTTCCCTAATAACCTTTCAGCATATTGTATTTCAAGTGTTCTGAGAGAAAACTAGACTTCTGCACCTCCTCATGCCTGAAATGCCTGCAGGTTTTTAAAAAATCTATCCATCCTTCTATCGTTCCTTTTGGACGGGAACTTGGCGTTCCTTCACCAGATTTCACAATGGCGGCAGCGTCACAAGCTTTCTCATTTTACAGCTAAACCGTGCTACAAGATGATTCTGAAAACATTTGAGTGAGAAATAGGCATTAACATAACATAATATTGGTTTATATTTGATCAGCGCTGCCTAGTTTGACCGTTTGGTTGGAGAGAAGAAAATGCATCTTTTAGTGAAAAACAGAGAGCAAAAAAAGCATCATAAATTATCATAAACATCATAAATTCTCTGATTTTGTTGCAGCACACCTGTGGTGGAAAGTAACTAAGTACATTTATTCAAGTACTGTACTTAAAGTGGCAGTAATCACTATATATTTTTGGCATCATTGGGCTGGAGGAGTGACATCAGTAGACAGTAGACAGTATAGACTCCAGCAAACACAAGACTAAGACATATAGCAGATCATATGGAGCTGTGGGTCCCTTTATGTTTTAAAAAACTATTAAACTGTGCAGAAAATGCATCTTTTAGTGAAAAACAGAGAGCAAAAAAAGCATCATAATCATCATAAATTCTCCGATTTTGTTGCAGCACACCTGTGGTGGAAAGTAACTAAGTACATTTATTCAAGTACTGTACTTAAAGCTGCAGTAGGCAGTATATTTCCCTAATAACCTTTCAGCATATTGTATTTCAAGTGTTCTGAGAGAAAACTAGACTTCTGCACCTCCTCATGCCTGAAATGCCTGCAGGTTTTTAAAAAATCTATCCATCCTTCTATCGTTCCTTTTAAAACGGGAACTTGGCGTTCCTTCACCAGATTTCACAATGGCGGCAGCGTCACAAGCTTTCTCATTTTACAGCTAAACCATGCACTACAAGATGATTCTGAAAACATCTGAGGTGAGAAATAGGCATTAACATAACATAATATTGGTTTATATTTGATCAGCGCTGCCTAGTTTGACCGTTTGGTCGGAGTTCGCGAATGATTGACAGCTGGTTCTCATAGACAGCAGATGGACTGCGGACCTCAGATCAGCTCTTACTGCTTGTTTTCCTCCGGTCTGTGAAATCTTGCAGATGCAGTTAGGAGCCTGTTTCATGTACTACTGTCACGATATAGCGACCGTTTTATAAAAATAACTTTTTTTAATCAGATTTGCTCCGATCTCGCCTACTTCAGCTTTAAGTGAAATTTTGAGCTACATGCACATTACTTGAGTATTTCTATTTTTTGCTACTTTATACTTCTACTCCATTTCAGAAGGAAATATTGTACTTTTTACTCCTTACATTTATTTGACCACATTAGTTACTAGTAGGGCTTTGCAGCAGAAACAGCGAGCTGCCACTCCTTGTGTTGGCTGTCGGCTCCTCTATTATACCTGTATAATTTATATTAATGTCTTTCTCCAAAGCAATTTGATTCCATTGTGTTCCTGGCTGGAATACAGCGCTGAGTCTCTGTGCAATGGCAGCAACTGAAAGTTTGCTAAGCAAAAAGCAAACTTGAAACATTTGCTGAGCAAACTTTCTGTTGCCGCTGTAACAAAGGTTAAACTCAGTTTGCTGATATCTACTATATAAACAATGAAGCGTGAAACTAAAAATAAAACATGTTTATATATTCACCATATACAACTACAAAGTATATAGAGACATAAATAACATCACAGATCACAGCAGCTTAGTGTGGACAAAGAGACAAAATGGAGAGTAGTATCAGTATTCAGTATCTTCTGTCGTACAGGAAGAGGTCATGTGATACGTGTGTTTAGGGTTTAATTAGCCTAATTAGATTCACCTGATGTGTTTCTGGAAAGCTGTGCAGGCTGTGATTGGTGGATGAGGAGAGTTAGTGATCAGTCTGCTCCAGTATCATTGGTGCCTTCAAATGAAACCCCTAGAGCTTGTGTTTACAACATGGGAAGTCTTGTACACGATATGCTTGGCGTTCAAGCGGTTAAGTCGTGAGAACACCGTTGCTAAGCAATGGCAATATTAACGTTACCGTCGGTGTAACAATTTAGCGAGCTAGCAAGCAGGTAACACAATGCAGTAAATGCAAAGGCATAATGGCAGAGGAGAAAGATGAGGCCGTTGGAAATATCAACATTTTCCTCAGACATATTATAAAATGACAAAGAAAAACGATATCTGACTAAAATTACAATACATTAATTTGTTATGCACCGAAAAATGAACTTCCATGGCAACCGCCATTTCTGACAACGGCCACACAACGCGTCACAACTCGGAGCTTCCAGAAACTTTCCACTTTCGAAGTCGTGAATACCAAAAGAGGGCGGCGTTCATACGGACTCCTCTCGTGAACACGGTAAACACGACCCCATTTGAAAGGGCCCCAAAGGGCCCCAAAGGGCAGTGGTTCAATCCCCCGGCCCGGCAGGATTAATCTGCCTCATTACCACTTTGGGTCGGCTGTGGCTCAGATGGTAGAGCAGATTGTCCACCGGAAGGTCGGTGGTTCGATCCCCGGCTGCTCCAGGTCACATGTTGATGTGTCCTTGAGCAAGACACTTAACCCCAAATTGCTCCCGAAGGCATAGCCATCGGTGTGCGAATGAGTATTTAGATTAGATCCTGATAGGCTAAGTTGGCACCTTAGCAGCCTCTGCCATCAGTGTATGAATGTGTGTGTGAATGGGTGAATGCTGACATGTAGTGTAAAGCGCTTTGAGTGGTCAGAAGACTAGAAAGCGCTATATAAGTCCAAGTCCAAATCCATTTACTTCAGCCCGACTGCTCCAGTGGAGCTGCTCAGTGGCCAGCAGATCAGACTGTGGTTGTACTGGGCAGTTTCCAGGTGTGAATGTGTAACTGTGTAAATGTGATCAGGGCGTTCCTGAACTCTCAGCGAACCTACCCCTGAATAAATAAAGGTAAAAAAAAAAAAGGCATCAAATGCTTTTTGGCTGCTTTTGCACGTCCTTATCTGAAAGTGTTGATACTGTTTTGTCTTTGTAGCTTTGATATTGTCGCGTTTAAGATGTTCTAGTTTAGTTCAGTCAGACAATTCACATTTTGAAAGTTTATTACAACGCAGAACGTAGGTAGAGTTTGGCATCTAGACTGTGACCTCTTCACTCAACTCCCGCAGATATGATTACATGAGATATCGGGGTGATAATTAAATATATGTAATATAATATGCAACATGCGAGAGAGGAAATACTGCAAAGTACTGTAGAACAACTAACGGAGAGAGAGAACTGTCAGAATGATCCACTTTATTGTCATTGTCATTGTATCCAGAGGTACAAACAATACTGTGAATATCACACAGCAAAAAAAAAAATCAATATTACAAAATGCATGCTGCTACATGCTGCTACAGCTGTGTTAGATACACATTGTAAGAGTAGAAAATAGAATGATTTCAATTCAGATGTACATATTTTACAATCCTGGGTGCAAACAAAACAAGCACATCTCCTTTCCAGGTTATGAGGAATGATGTAAAAAGGGTTTTATACCGTACATGCTGCGGGGTTGTTGTAAAATTGTCGACATGAAGCCATTTGAATGTCTCCATTATTTGTTTATTGTCATCTGGTTGGTTGGTATTTTGAAAGGCCTTCACACATGGCATGCTTTATGTGATGAGGCTCCGGGTGTCTGGAGGTCAAGATAAGATGAGGACGTTCCTGCCTCCAACAGTCTGGACCAACTTTGTTTTGCTTCCTCCAAGGTAATAGTGTGATTATTCTGTATGACGTGGGACGGACTGTATAAGGCTGAGTTTATCTTTTTGGTATGACTATCTTCTCTGATATCAGATTTGTTTTATGTTAAACTTATATACTTAAACTCCTTCGCCTAGGGCAGGCGGTTTGTTGCGGCATCTGACGCTATTGTGGTGAAGAGGGAACTGAGCCAGAAGGCAAAGCTCTCGATTTACCAGTCCATTTACGTTCCAACCCTCACCTATAATTATGAGCTTTGGGTAGTGGCCAAAAGAATGAGATCGCGGATACAAGAATAAGTTTCCTTCGCAGGGTGGCTGGACTCAGCCTTAGAGATATAGGATGAGTAGCTCTGACATCCGGAGGGAGGTCAGAGAAGAGCCGCTGCTCCTTTGCGTCAAAAGGGGGCCAGCTGAGGTGGTTCAACATCTGATCAGGATCCTACTGGACGCCTCCCTTTGGAGGTTTTCCATGCATGTCTAACTGGTAAGAGGCCCCGGGGCAGACCCAGAACACGCTGGAGAGATTATAGATCTGGCCTGGCCTGGGAATGCCTCGGGGTCCCCCATGAAGAGCTGGAAAACGTTGCCGGGGAGAGGGATGTCTGGAATTCCCTACTAAGCCTGCTGCCCCAGATAAGCGGAAGAAAAATGGATGGATGGATGGATGGATGGATGGACTTCTATATTCAATAAGGACAACTGAGGCTCAGTGAAGATTGACCTGAAGTTTTCCACATCAAGGAGGCAGCAGGGTAGTAAACTGGAATATCAGAGGTTTGAATCCTATAAAAGACGCCTAAAAAAATTAAAAAAAAAGTGATTCTGTATCAAAGTCTTGAGTGCTCAGCAGCATTGACCTTGTCTCTTGAGTCACTGGATATCATCCAATGGGAGGTTTGGAGACAGAAAATGTGTTCTGGATCCCAATCATCCAAAAATCTGTACATATGTACAAAAGAGATTGATGAGAGATAGATTGATGTCCAGTCTTGGAAGGAAGGAAGGTTTGTTGATGTTTTCCTCAACAGGAAATCCTTTTCTGCCTCGATTCAGTCCTTGATTTCGTCCTCTATGATTATCTTGTCGTCCGTCCCTTCCTCTCCATCTCTGCTGCCCGTCTCCGGTCCAGGACTCGGCGGGAGCAGCTCCATGTCCTTGCAGCTACTGCTCGTGCTGGCGGCTCTGGCGATCCTGGTGAGCGTATGCTCGTACGGCGACGGCAGGTAGACCATGAGGAACACGCCGTCGGTCACGTCCTGCTCTGAGCTGGAGCTGGGGAGCTGGTGCTGCCTCCTGCTGCGCCGGATGGAGGACAGCAGCTCGCAGTTCCTCTCCGGGTCCTGCAGGTCCTCCAGGGCGATCACGTTAGCCAGGCCCAGTTTGCTGTTGAGGCTGAAGACGTGCCTGCGGCGCCAGATCAGGAAGCCGAGGACGCTGAAGAGGAGGAGGAAGGAGACGGTTGCTATGGTGATGAAGGCGATGGATCCTGCGCTGATGTTGGCCCCGCCCGAGCTCTGGCCCTGCGAGTCAGGCACAAAAACATCAGATTAAATTTTCTGAGAACGGATTAATACGTAATCATTTCATCACAATTCTTCTTTTTTTGTGCATAGTGTTATGTCAAAGGTCAAAGTGAGGAAAATAAATAAGATATTCACATCATGTGCAAATGTAGATTTTCAAGTTTGACTTTACTTGCTTGGAACAGATCTATATTTGATGTGCTGTGCATTGTATTCAGATAACATCTGGCCAACAGAGGGTGCTGTCAGTCACAAACATCTGGCTGGCCTCTTTACGTGAATTAATCTGTATCATCGACGCTGCTGAGCGTTACCGTGAGCACACAACTGAATATGTTGCATACTCGCGTTTAATTTACAGTAAATACTTCATAAATGTTGGTAACGCTCTGAATCCAAGATAAAGATCTGATAAATAGAAGTGTTACATTTTGCTGTAGACTTTTGAGCATGAGCATCACATCTGGATTAATAGAAGTAATACGAAAAATAAATATTTATACTTATATAACACTGATTGATACGTCTGTATAATAGAATTGTTATTCCCTGATAGTAATTAATATTATCATATGGTGCATGAATGTTCTTCCAAGTCATGCTTGATTTTTTTTTATTTACATTTTTTCATATTTTATTAAATTTGTACGTTTTGTTGTTGCTTCCGATACCACTCACTGGTGTTACATGTATTGCAAGCAATAAGAAATTATTATTTTATAATTATACTATTACAATTTGAAACACTGTACTGTCATATGCTGAAGATTAAAGCAATACAAGTTTGAATTTAATAAATAAATATATCTATATTTTTTTAGTTTTAGATGATCAACAGTCAATGCAGCCGGATCTCTTGGATTATAACGCTCTTTAGTTCTTACAAAGTAGATTGGATGCAGAGATTTTTTATTCTATTATGTCAATTATACAGTATATTCAACCATGTAGTTCTCAGTTACAATATAATGGAGAAAAAAAATAAAGAAAAGCCACATTTATATGGGTTTTAAAGTTAAAAATGTAAACTTCAAAATGAGACTTTTTTTTTTTTACTCTCCATCACCCTGATCACCTGCAACATTCAACCATCAGATAAAGCCTTTATCTGACATAACTCTAATCTCACTGGCCTAAATGCCAAAAGGCCATTGTTTTGCTGATGTACTGAGGCACGTGCAAACCCAGTGGTGGACTCAGATCTTTTACTTTGGTAAAAGTACAAATACCACAGTCTAAAAATACTCTGTTACAAGTAAAATCCTGAATTCAGAATGTTACTTAAGTAAAAGTATAAAAGTGCAGCAAAATGTACTGAAAGTATCAAGAAGTAAAAGTACTTGTTACGCAGAATAGCTCCTTTCAAAGTATTATTTTTCTGTTTTTATCACAAACAAATCATTTTTGATGTTGTAGTTCTTAAATTTGGACTCAATTTAGATACTTGCTGCACTACTCCTACATGCTGCGTCGTATCATAACATATCATATGTTTTTATGTAAAAAGTAACTTAAAGTGTTGAATAAATGCACTGCAGTAAAAAGTACAATATTTGAGTATAAAGTAGCATAAAATGGGAATACTCAAGTAAAGTACAAATACCTCAAAATTGTACTTAAGTACAGAACATGAGTAAATGTACTGAGTTACATTCCACCACTGTGCAAGCCCACATTTTGATCTTGCAAATTTCTGTCTTTAATAATCTCTGTGCAAACTTTGTTTAGTAAAATGCTATAAAAAGTAGTAATATTTTAGTGAATAATTTAGAATTATGAGATTCAGAAATGTTTCTGGAAACTTATTATTGGATCACTTTCATTTTGTACTTTTTTATTTTTTTATTTTACAGATAAAATGATTAAAACAAAACAAAAAAAACAGATTAATCGACAATGATAGTAATCGCTAGTCACAATTAGATATGGATAAACTCACCGGTGCCTGTCCGTCGGTGGAGGGCAGAGCCGAGGGTCCAGGCGACCAGTCCAGAGAGTCCCGGCCGGCCGGTCCAAACTTGGTCCAGCTGCTCTCCAACAGAGACCGCATGGTGGACGGGTGGAGGGTTCTGAGGCCCAGCCGGAGCCAGGGGCTTCAGGGGCTACAGGGGACGAGAGAGCTCAGTGGAGGTGTGGTGGATGGAGAGACGAGGAGGACAAGTCCGCTGAGAGCTCAGAGGGTCAACTGGTTGCAGAGCTGAAGAGATCAGGCTGAAATAATGACTGTGAGGGGGAGGAGGGAGGGAGAGAGGAAGAAACGAGGGCAGCAGACAGTCCGTGTGTGCAGCTGAGAGGAGAAACGTCACCGGTCCTGATGGGAGGATTTAGAGCTTCTGGAAGCTGGTCAGCAGCAGCACAACACAACTCTCTCTGTGTGTGTGTGTGTGTGTGTGTGTGTGTGTGTGTGTGTGTGTGTGTGTGTGTGTAATTGTGACAGGGGTGGAGGGAGTTTGTGATTGATCAACCTCTCCTGGAGATGTTGGAATACCAACAAGTCCTCCTATATACATGACAAAATAGGTTGTTTGACCTCCACAATGACACATATGACAGTTACAAAAATGATTCACATGAGTGTGAACTGATCTGCCACCTTCGGTGGTAGAGGTTTGTCAAGTTTAAGCAACTAAAACTACACAGTTAAGGTTCAGGAACAATCATGGTCATGGTTAAAAGAAACCAATGGTACATAGTGGTAGGACACGGACAGACAGCGGCCTCAGGTGTCAAAGACATTGTTGACCAAACAACAACAATCTGAAACAGTCAAGGTCAATGTTTGAATGTGTGTGACGTTTTCAAAGAATTGTCTTGTTTGTATGACAAACAGTCTGTCTGGATCATAGACTGTCTATAAGAAGTGGGCGTAGTCACCATGACAACCCATTGGTTTGTGGACTGTGGTTTGAAGCCTTGAGTTCGGCAATTCGGCCGTCACCATCTTGGTTTTTTGCAACCAGAAGTGACTCGAGAGGGGGGAGCCAAGTTCAACCGAACGCTGAATAAGATTTTTTTGGCCAACCAAAATGTAATGTAACAAGTAGCACTAGTCCTACTGTGATATCTCATGAAAAAAACCTACATAAAAGCTGCTAGATTTTAAAATTGACTGGAAAAGGGCCACTTAAAAAAAATAAGTAAAATAAAAAACAACGAATACAAGGCGTTTTTGCTCGTAATACGTTAAAATCTGCGACTGGAAAGAGTGAAAATTCACTTGGTGAGATTTCGTGAAAAAAAACATGTAATATTTAGGCCTTTCAAGATAAAAACAGATCTTGAAATAAGCTGTAAAAAAACTAATTTTGAGCTATATTTCACTAGTATTAGGAATTGTTGTGTTATAATAAGCCTGTAATCACTGACCGTAAATATAAAAAGTGGACATCACCCATTGGTTTGTGAACTACGAGTTCAGCATTTCACCAAAACCATGAGGTTAACAATTAGCCAAAGTAGCCAAAGTAACCACAGGAGGACTTTAGCAGGATGTTATCGTAGATGTGAAACACTAGAACATGATGACAAACACGTGAGATAAACTGCTTTTATTGTACAACACAGAAAGCAGACGGGCAAAGCCAGAGCAGGTTAGAAACTTCAGGAAGAGAGATTACAGGTGCTTTTCTTTCATATCAAAAGCAGAAAAAAATACACTTTTAGAAATCACAGTCACAACATGAGCTGACCTGCAGATGCCGGTCCAGCAGGCAGCGGAGCGTTCAAGGTCAGCGAAGGAAGCAAACAGTCAAACTAAGTCAGGACCCTTCTGCACATTCATCTGAAGGGATTCTGACGGATACGGCATATCTTTTTTTCACAAACGATTCGCAGTCTGTTCTTGTATCATTCAAAGGGACACAAACAATTTGCAAAACATTTAGAAATTAAATAATCAACTTTGTCGGAGTCCTGTTTTACACCGTATGTGCCACAATGGTCACTCACCACACCTCACACACACACACACACACACACACATATTAACACCTTGTCTTTGGAGTGAAGAACATAGTTACTAACTGTATGAAGGTCAACAATCTTGTCATCGTCAGTGGTTCAAGTTCAAGTGCAGCAGGCAGAGCTCAAGATCCAGTTTTTCTGGGTTGATAAACAAGGATGCGTGAAGGTTATGAAGCTCAGCAATGTGGAAACACAAAATCTAATCTGATGTTATCTAAGCCAACAAGCACACTTGCTTTATCTGGGCCAGTATGTCTATTGTGTACCATGTTGTAACTGCATAACTCTTAACTAATATAAATTCCATTAATGGATAAAATTACTACTGTTTTGATTTCTTATTTAGCACGTTTGATCAGTTTAAAGGGGCACTTCAGTGATCTGGTATGTCACTTCCATAAAGCTGGGGGACTGCTGAGAGACGCATTATAAAAACAATGGTCAAAATCAAAGCACCAGAGAACAAGGACTTTTAGTCCTTGGAATGAGTCGAGCTCCAAAACCACTGAATCCTACATTTCCCACAATGCAATATTTATTTTTTTAAAAGATTATTTTTGGGTGTTTTTTTGCCGTTATTGGATAGCACAGCCGAAGAGACAGGAAAGGGGGAAAGAGGGGACGACATGCAGTAAAGGGCCACGGGTCGGATTTGAACCTATGGCTGTTGCTAAGGACCTTTTAGTACATGGGGCACCCGCTCTACCGGTGAGCTACCGGACCTACCACAATGCATTATATCTAAAAACTTGATTGTCAGCCGATAAGGCTATTATCAGGACATTAAGTAGGCGTTATCCGTCGCTATAAGCACAATAGATGTGGGTCAGTAGGGGCCTACTACACACAATAGTAGGTTTTGTCATCTATTGACATGGTAGATCACCAAAAGAAGGTATAAAAAGACATGACAGCGACCTCTAGAGACCGTAGTAATTATGACAGGAGCAGAAGCGGAAGTCAGGCGTTGTAAAATAGACATTGTGAAACTCCATATGGGGTGGAGGTTGGGGGCGATGGATGGGACACAAAACACAGGGGTTTTGTACCCTGGAGGCTAGGTTTCCCATCCCATGTGAAACCAACAATATGTTGACTTTGTGTTCACAGTTCTGTTGCCGAAACCAAAAAAGCCTAGAGATGCCTTTTTGTTTGTGTTTAAAACACATATCATGCAGTTTTATATGTTAGAATGTGTTGCTTTTAAGTTTCGCTTTCACTTTCAGGCTGCATTCACACAAGATCAGGCAAAGTTTTTCCATTTACTTTGGTACCGAAAAAACCCCAGAATCAACTTTTGGAGAAACACAACCCAACGTCGCGGTGACCAATCATGTAACTGACGATCCAGAGCTGTACAACGCAGCCATAAGGGAACAAAAGACGTTAATCGTTGCAGTTAATGGGTCATTAAAATGACTCGCCCAGACCTCCGCACAACCCTGCAGCCAATCGCTGCAACGCCTGATCTCGTGTGAATGCAGCCTGACCACGTAGTAGGCGTAGTAGACCCCTAATGACCCACATCTATGGTGCTTATAGTGACCAATAACACCTATTTAATGGCCTAATGCCTATTTGAAAAAGAGATATTTCCGTTTAGCTGCTAGCACCTTTTCTATATGCTAGCATGATTCTATATGTTCTTGTGACGCCCTCTTGTCACGTGATCTTCCACTTTGGAAAGTATGTCAGATGTCTGGGTCACATATACTCAATTTCTCCATCAGTGTCTGACAGCGTATTCAAAGCTGCTTTGCTCTCACTCCTACGCTCTCAGACAGACGCTCAGCCTCCCTGCACACTGAACTATCAGACTGTCGGCCAACCAAAACACTCATCGTGCACCTACTGACTTCTCCAAAACTAGTTCAGTAGTTTTTACACTTTTTCAGTGAAGTTCTGCCTTTTTAAAATACACCATCAATCTGTCTGAGCGCCGAGCAAAGCAAGTATACTAGGTCACAGCTTTCAATCTGTTCAGAGTCCCAATAATCCCTCGACCGCACAACAAGACACTAAACTGTAGATTTTTACTGTAAATTATTAGTAGAAATGCGATTACAGTTTCCCATCAAAAGGACAAAAGAAGGAGCTTTTACGAGCTTAAAATCTAAGACTTTGTGATAAAATCCTTCGGGTGATGGAACACGCGACAGTGGACGGATTTGAAGCTTCTCTTCAGTATTGATCTATACCCAAGCGCATCAAATCTGCTTTGAGTGCGGATGAAGTTTGCGCTCATGATGATCGGCGTGTCGCAACTTCTACATTCAATTTCATCTTAATCTCTGTGCTATAATATCAAATGCACATTAGTAGTAAAACTCAAAAGAGTTATCTTAAACACAGAAACACAGAAACACAATCTGAGAGACTGAAAGTCAGAATGACCGAATGAAAACCAAGCGAAGTAGAAATCAACACAAACTGTTGTTGCATGACACCGACACATTAGTCGACTGCTTTTTTTAGATGGGAATGCTGGCAGGGGACTTAACACCAACTAAATCCTTCCCTTCGCTGCTGCTGATCACACTGATGGCCGACAACATCTGTCCACTCGCTGCTCGCCCTCAAACATCACGGACAACAAATTGGGACGGGTCAGGGACGACAGCAGAGACAGGACAGGACAGACGGGCGAGACAGACTAATGTTGTTTGTCTTTTACTGGAAAGTCAGAAATCACTACTTTGTGGGAGCAAATGATAGATTTGGTGTCAGCAGGGAAAGGGAAATAAAAGTTACATTTTGTTGAAGTAAAAAGTTGTTAAATGTTGAGAGATCCTCAAATGTCTGTCATCAACTTTCAAAAAAAGTGGGGAAAATATGTTTTTGTGTTATTGTGGTTAAATAAATGGAACTGATGGTGCTGTTAGATTGCTGATAGACCGCCCCGTTAATACAGGTGCGTGCGTAGAGTAAGCAGTCTTTGAAAGAGGTCAATATGCTGTTTTTGAAAGGCTAAACGCCAACAAATACGGATTGAAGCAGAATATTTCACTAGATAAAGTGAACACCAGTACTATCGCCGATTCACCATCACACACTTTGAGTTAAATGTAATTAACATTAATTCCACAAACATATCACACAATTATTTGATTTGTTGTGATGAACTGTCTAACAGTTTGAACCACCTTTTTTCCCCCATAAAATAAACCCTGAACGGCCTACGTCAAAGAGCAGATGGTCCCGTGGTTACAGGTCAGTCAAACCTGCACACAATAATGGGGCAATACATTAATATTGGTAAATCAGATCCCGGATTCAGGCAACGCAAAGGAATAATCTACACAATTTCCAACGTCATCCACAAAGAAATCCCTGTAAACCCAGAGATTTGTATCCTTGGTCTTCTTCCAGAAGCACTGGCTCTGAGATCTCATTGGGAAAGTGTTTGTTGTTCATCTCTGAACCTCTGGATTACTGAGCTCTCTTCTTGCGTAGCGACTGAAAAGGCTTACATACACAATAAACCAAAAAAGTCGTACGTTTCATAAAATATGGGATTTATAACTTACATTGGAATCAAGACCTGATAACTTCTTGAATTTGACATGTACCCTTTTTTTTTCTTTTTCCAATTGACAAACAGGAAGGTGTGTATGCATTTCTGCATGTGGTTATATGTATACAAGTAATTTAATTTATTTTCATTATTATCATTTTGTTAACTTTCATTATTGTTTTTACGTATGTCCGTCCGGTCCACTCTCGTGAACGCGACGTCTCAGGAACGCCAGGAGGGAATTTCTTCAAATTTGGCACAAATGTCCATTTGGACTCAAGGATGAACTGATTCGATTTTGGAGGTCAAAGGTCAAGATCACCGTGACCTCACAAAACATGTTTTTGGCTAACAATTAATATGCTAATTATGACACACAAATGTCTAACAGGATAAAATGATGACATTTTGGACAGACATGGTTGTAAACTACAACTTCACTTGGTCGGCGGAGGCATACAACTGCAAGGCGGCAGTTTCATTTTCTTTTTGTTTCAATTTACAGCGTTAACCGTATGTTTCAAGCATTTTAAAACTGCGACTGTAATCTGGGAGAAAAATATGTTTCTCTGGAAACGTAATTGAGATTACAGTTTAGTTGTACGGGAACGTCATTTTGTAGGCAAAGATGACTGAGAAAAGCTGGCAAAGATGAATAAATGAGATAGCAAAGCAGCAGAGGAAGTGAGAAAGCCGGTGAAGAGAGAGCAATGAGTGAAAACGAAAGTGACAAAAACCCCTCAGATGTTGACAAACTGGGTGAAAAAAAGAAGAGTAAATCTTCTTAGGAGCCTCTGATGCCCCTCCCTCCCCGACCTGCCCTCAATAAGGTCCGAGCTGGCGAAGTTAGCGCCAGTTCAACACGCTCTTCTTTCACTCATTCGGTCATAATCCGTCCTAAAATGCACAGTAGCCCGAATGGAGGTCAGTACAGATTGAGCTCATTCTGCTGGTTGTTGTGACAGTATCTTGATCTGTATCTGTTGTGTTACTGTGTGAGATTTCCAGGTGTGATTACACTGCAGTTTGTTTTCTTTGAGCCAAACATACTTGATAACATTACTGTGTTTCTAGTTTCATCCAGGTGAGAGCATGTGGCATTATTCTTCAGTGGCAAATAAAAATTGACTTTGGGCAAGTATAAAAAAAAGCATTAACGTAGAACCCAGTGTGGGAATCAAACCCCTGACCTGACGGTGACATACTGCTCATTTCATCTCAGTCAGTATACAGTAAGCACCTACTGCATCGAGTGGTAAAATATAAAAAAAAACAACTCTAAAAATATTTTAAAAGCTCAATATGACACAATAAATATCTTAAATAATAAAGCATTTACATAAATACATGTGCACAAATCAACAGCAAACATAACATGTATATTATAAGCATTCAACATTAAAATACACATACTGTGTGTGGTATTTGGTTTAAATAAATACTTGATTGCTCCATTTTGGTAAAAACACTCATTCCAGAAGGAACAGTGTGTAACATTTAGGGGATCTACTGGCAGAAATGGAATATAATATTAATAAGTATAAGTTTTCTTTAGTGTATAATCACCTGAAAATACGAATTGTTGTGTTTTCGTTAGCTTAGAATCAGCCGTTTATATCTACATTGGGAGTGGGGTCCTCTTCACGGAGGCGGCCGCTATGTTTCTACAGTAGCGGGAGAAGTTTCAGTTGGTTGCAATCTGCAACCTCACCGCTAGATGCCGCCAAAATCCTGCACACTGCTCCTTTAAGAGTGAATAATAAACATTCAGTTGAAGGTGAATGAGTGAATGAGACTGCACGGTATTTAAAGCCGGATATAGAAAATGCACGGCAGCGACAAACATTCATATACAATCGGATCAAATGCAAAACGCGTCTCCACTCGCTCTCTGATTCTGAGGAAATAAAAGAGTTAAATATTTTAAATTGACCTAATTCTGGCTGGATGTTTTTATGCTAGTGATCCGTCCGCTGTGGTGTTTATACGGAACATTTCTCAGAGATGAGCTGTGAGTCACTGATTGTGAAGCAGGACCGAGACACTCTGTTGAGGATGTGAATTGGCCACCCACAGTTGTTATTCATCGTTCTCATAACCAGTAGTAACAGCAGCCAAAACTGAGATGAAAAATATTAAACTTTTCTTTAAAAGGTGCCCTGTAGAGTTTTTGACCACTTGTACGGAGCAAAGTTTTGATGAGCGAGTCTCAGTTTTGTTTGAATCTCATGCTTTACTAGTACATGGAAGCCATAAAACATGCAGATGTTGAACAGATGAAACATCGAACAGCTGGAAGAATCAGAAGAAACAGTTGTTGGCAGTCGTGTACTTAGAAACTTTGCAGTGCTCTGAATGTAAATATGGCCGTTTTCTCCACAGGGTACCTTTAAAAAGTGTTAAGAACTAACAATAATCAGAATTCATCGCATATGTGCATATTAATGTCTGCATCCACGTTAGGATGAATGAAGCAATAATTCAATGTAATTATTTCTCACCTTAGTGGAAGCATAATGTGACAATACTGTGACAAAATTATGAGCAATTCTGAAAATCAGTTTTTCATAACTGTTAACGAGAAAATCATATTTAAAAGCTTTGACACAGCGTGTGTGTGTGTGTGTGTGTGTGTGTGTGTGTGTGTGTGTGTGTGTGTGAACTTCAACTGAAGAACAAGAGGCAGAACTGGCACATTCACTTTTCAAAAGCATTTCCACAAAGAATCCTTCATAAACAAACTAAATCCCGTCTTTGGCCGATCGAATCCTCCAAATTAATGTCACATGATGTTCGCCAACGTCTTCCCTGTTCTTCAAAAGTGCCACCGTAGACTGTATATAAAGGTGGACGACGCGTCGCCACTCTCTTCCTCCCACTCTACAAAAGTGAAGCCAAAATATCCCGGATACAGAAGCTGCCATCTTGAGATTTTGACGTCATTTGGAGCCAGTCTGCATAGTAGTAGTTTTTATATAATAATAATAATAATAAAAATAAAAACATAAATATAATAAATAATAATAATAATGTTAATGTTAATGATAATGTGCTCGGCCACAGCTTGTTAGTGTGAGCCACCTAGCTGCTACGTTAGCACCACGGTAGCTGTTTGGCTAGAAAGACACAACAACTAACTGTAATATCTCTTCAACTACATTTATGATCAAATTGACAGATGTTCTATTACACAGATTTGTGTTTCAGAAACATCATGGTATCTGCTGACACGTGACGTCTCAGCCCCTTTTTAAAGCATCAAATAACTAATTAAAACCAAACTTATCAGAAAAATGAACACTTGAACATCAGCGTGATGAGAACTACCTAAAATGACAGAAAGCATCTTTGGGAAAAATGTATTTGGACGTGTACTTTGACTTTTTAGTTTGGCCCATGTCCCATCCGCTAACATGGATTTATGACCTCTACTGCAGCTAGCCACCAAGGTGCGATCCAGATGTTTTTGACTTCACTTTTGGGGAGCGGTCATGTCGTCCGTCTTTATAAACAGTCTATGAGCGCCAGAAAATCTGTATGATAACATCAGCGACTACCAACCAGAGAGAGACTCAGTCTAGCTCGTTCCATCAGTCTGTTACATTGTGACGTCACAGTCCGCCTTTGCATCGCATCATCAGCCAATCAAACCCTTCGTCAATCTACTGCAAAGCGGCGCCGTCACACGCCGGCATCAAACCAACTTAATTCACCTCTCATCTGTTTACGTCCTTCACTGACCGACAGACTGCGCTCTTCGTCCGCTGCTTTTGCATTCCTTCGCTGCAATGTCACACGATGATGTCGTAGAGTCGGCCGATGCGGCCCAGCCACTCGCGCAGCGCCTGCCGGACGCGGGCGTCGGTCACGTGGCAGGTGAGTTGGCTGAGGCAGGGGTAGAGCGCCGGCTGGAGCGCCAGGAACGAGGAATCTGACAGGAGGAGGACCTGATTGAGGAGAGTCAAGACCATGTTGGTCCACGCCTGCAAGAGGAGAGAGAAACTATGTCAACAAAGTTCAATATACAAGCTGACGTTTGTCATCTGGACATAAAACAATGTATGTGTACCTGTATCTGAGCCTCGGAGTCCCTCAGTGAGATGCTGTGGGAGCTGATGGTGGATCCGGACCGTGGTCTCTTCTCCTGTCTCAGAACCTCAGGTCCTGCACTGACTGAGTGCCTTAAGGGGGGACCCTGCTGGTCCACCAGATGCTGGGGCCTCTGCGGGGGCCTCTGTGGCTCCACGGGACCCCTCCTCTCCCCGCCGCCTCCTCCTCCTCCTCCTCCTCCTGCCGCCCGGCCCTGCTCCTTCATGAACAGGTTGACGTGGCTCTGCTGCGGCTGCTGCTGCTGCTGTTTCCTGCGTTTGTACTCCATCATCAGCTTGCTGATGGTTTTGTCCGTGGCGATGGTGTACAGTTTGTTCCCGGCGCTTTCCCACCATTCCTTTCTCCTTCCCGGTCCGGCGCTGCCAGGAGCTCCTCCTACAGAGCTGCCTGTGAGGCCGGAGTCCCTCCTCTCACCGCCCATCCGGAAGTGGGTGGGCAGACTGCCTGTGCAGCTGTGAAGAGAGAGGAAATGGTCACTTTAATTGGACAGGTGACTACATTAGTACACGAGTGATGTGCGAAACTGAGGCTTCTCAAAGATCGAATGTGTAACCAAACACATCTGTGGGGTTACATGCTGGTGGCAGGTGAAAACAGCTGTATCCATCAAAATAAAAGCACCTCAGGTCCACCAGATGTGTGATATGACTAAAGTCAGACCTGACTCCTGGACTGGGTGTGGGCGTGTCCCCTGGCGACGCTGCGCTGTCCGCTGCCTGACTCCGGTACCCGCCTTCCTCTGACGGCGTCCCCCTCGCCGACAGCCCGCCTGCTGATGTCGGGGTGGACGTCTCGGATTGGAAGAGAGGCAGGAAGAAGACGTGATCTCCTCCTCCACCTCCTCCACCACCTCTCAGCAGCGCCACCTCCTCCAGCGTGCTCTCCAGGTCGCAGTGCATCTGGATGTAGCTGTTGCACAGATCCATGCACAGCTTGTAGAGGCGTTTGACCAGCCACGCCCAGTCCGCGCTGCTCAGCGGCTGCACGCTGAGAGACGGGATCGGAGCTCGCCAGTGGTGACGTTTCTCCCGGCCGCGAGGGGGGCTGACCTGCCGGAGGAAACACAGAGCAAAGTGGATGATTTGATTTTTGATATTACAACATTAGTAATACGGTTTTCTTGTTACATTCGGAGGGTGAAAAGTTCAGGAAACCCTCCGAGGACCGAGCTCAATAAACTGGATCGAAAAAGAGAGAGCAGCAGGAGGACTAATCCCAGCAAATCTTTTATTTTTGTTGTTTCTGTGGTCACCTGTGACCTCTTTTTATTTATTTATTTGCTCTCAGGGACACTATACAATGATCAACATCACTGTAAATATGCCAGTGTAGCCAAAAGAAAAAAAAAAATTACAGATTCAACCTCTCAGTGCCTTTTTTTGCTTTTGTGGCGTTCACAGCTCATCATTTCTACAAAGGTCTTCTGCCTTCTATGTCAAATAAAAGGAAAACACAACATTTTCTGTGCAGTTGACGATTTTTCCTTGTTTGAAACTTTTAAAGCTTAAATTAGAGAGAATAAGTTGAATCATTGTATTATCACAGTGTGTGTGTGTGTGTGTGTGTGTGTGTGTGTGAGTCACCTGTGCCGTTTCCTCAAAGATGTCTTCGTCCTCTGAGGAAGCAGAGCCGGGGTGAGAAGAGTCAGAGCTCCCCTCCTCTTCCTCATACAGCATCCTCTTCACCTGAATACAAGGCATGAATCATTTTTCATTTGATGTCTGACATACAGTATTATTGTAGCCTTATAAAGTTGTAGTTTCTACCTGCTGTGCGGTCATGCTCTCGGCTTGGCTCAGCGTGGCACACAGCAGGGCCTGGAAGTACAGGTTGAAGCTCATGGCAGACTGACGGTAAAGATTAGCCGCTCCACAGACACCCGACACCTTCATCAGCAGGTACTTCAGACCCGGCCGGGTGTCGAAGTCCCGCGCTGTCCTGCAGAACAAGAGATCAGGAGGTTAGATAGCTGAGGGTAAAGCTGATCAACGTTATTATTATTGACTGACTCTCTTAGTTTGTATTCTTCAAACCAACATGATTAGAGATCAATGTGACACAGTTGTTGCAGTAACCTGTAAGAGTCCAGCAGCAGATCCAGGATTATGGCTAAATTAGTCATGGAGATGTAGCGCAGGAAGCCCGCTGAGGCCCGGCTGGGGTCAGAGGTCACAGGCGTGACTCTTTCGTTTCCTTCGGGCTGCTTGACGAACTCCTCCAGCAGGATGTCGTAGAGGTTCTGGAGCAGGACCTGGTGGGACAGCAGGCTCACCACGATGGTTCGGAACGGGATCCTGCAGGATTCAGAAACCAGGTCACAATAAAGGATCAACAGGGACTCGCACATTTAAACAGGACTCATATGTCATGCTATGGACAGGAAGCTACAAGCGACACATGACTCAGCACAGTACAACTGTGTACAATGAGCACAGATATGCAGATACACAGTAGAGCTGCACAATGTATCATATTTGTATGATTGCAGTGGTGTGAATTTCCATATTAAACACATAACAAAAGGCTGTGTGTTGTCAGAATGCAGAATCCATAATAGACGTGGAAAATATATATTTTCAGAATTAAAATCATTTTCGTTACATTACACAGCAAATTCAACCTAATTTTCAGGATTCATAACACCAATATATTCAACAAATGCATCACACACCACATACTTTCTCCACATTGTGCA
Organism: Sebastiscus albofasciatus; assembly: GCA_916701655.1. Taxonomy (NCBI): domain Eukaryota; kingdom Metazoa; phylum Chordata; class Actinopteri; order Perciformes; family Sebastidae; genus Sebastiscus; species Sebastiscus albofasciatus. Next base: position 29,454 of record CAKAOI010042153.1, on the reverse strand, counting down.
GCTCTACAGGTGGATACGTTGGTCATACAGACCCATGCAGAGCCATAATGTTAAAACTGACAGGCACAATGTCACAGAAAACAGCCTTACCCAATTTTCCTGCAACCACAGCAGCAGAGAGACAAGCAAATACAGTTAGTGGGGGTTCGATTAAAGTGAATTTGGCTGCATCTCTGTTACCAATCATGTCAAACAAATGAAGATTGCGTTGTACGTTTTTGGTAAAACTGATTTGGTTTTCTTTTCTTTACTTCACCCAACAAAAATGACCATTTATATATCAATTACTCCCGCCGTGCAACACAATACCAACATGACTCTTGTTGTTTAGAGTGTATTTTGGGGTGAGGAGAAGGGGGATGTAGTTTTAGTTTGGGTGTGAAGTTAGAAAATGAAACCATGTCAGTTTATTCTCATCCCACGTGGAGCGAAACATGCTGCTGTGTGTGTGTATTAGCGTGTGTGTGTGTACGTTGTCCACCTCTTCTGAGTGTGTCCGTTGGACTGCTGGTCAGTCGGCAGCTCGATGATGAGAACGCAGGACTGAGCGTGCTCAAAGCCCTCTTTGTTGTTGGGCGTCTTTGGAGAGCACTGGGTGTCCAACATAAAGACCTGGGACACAAAGAGGACGAGTCAATAATACAACTGTGGTTATAACAGGAATGCTGTCCAGGTCATTTCTGCTTATTAAAGTCTCTTTTTGTGAGACAGCTGTGGTCAAATTTGCAGCATAATGATGTTGCAGCAATGCAGAACTGACATTCATATGAAGAACTTGACATTCACACTTGCAGGAGGATGTTTGACTTCAGGCTCATTGTTGTCCTGAGAGCTCTTTTATTTCTTGCGAACCGATTGCAATTTACCTTTATGGTTAAAAAAAATAAACAGCCCAATGAACATGCAAATACAAATTGGACTCGACCGTAGCTGGACCACTTCACTGTCCCGCTCTATAGCACTTAAAGTCATGGTTATCATACAGTATTTAGGTCACACTGACCTGCTGAGCCATCGCTTTGATCCTCCAGTACTCAGCCTCAGCTGACGGAGAGTGGGACGGAGCAGCCACCTTCACCTCGCAGGCGTCTCCAGAAAAACTGTCTGAGCCGCTGTGAAAACACGCCAGAAGGTTCTACAGAGAAACACAGACAGAGAGAGACGTTAACATGCAGTTCCTACTGTACACAGTAGACATGAACTTTATGCATGATGCAAACCCCTGTTTTCATACTACAATAATACTTTTACTTTTATATTATATAGTCTCTCTGGTAAAATGGTGAAAACTGGTGAATCCATCACTAAACTACAAGTGTGACCAGCTGAAAATAATGCAGATTTCCACCCTGATGAACTCGACATATTACACAGTTTAATACAGTTTATATATATACGTTATACCGGATGTGACCTGAATGCAGCGCTTATAAAAAAATGCAGCTTTTCTATAAACCCAAAGGTTTAAGGTCACATGTTGACGTGTCTGAGAGCATAAGCTACATGTTAAAGGCTAAGCTTTATGTTGAGAGCTGCCAGCGTCCTACAAACATTACATATTCTCCTATGAGTTATTTCATTTAGAATCGGGTATTTTAGCAAATATTTTTCCCAAGCAAATTCAAACGTGCTTTTTTTAGTTCATGCAGCACCTCTTGGATAACTGTGACATGTTTAATTGGACACTAAGAAATTAAACAGACAACAATGAATCTACACAATGAATAAAGACAGTCAAAAATACTTTCCATCTAAGATGTTTTACCCAGTTGTTATGGAGCAAAACACAACTTTCAGAAAAAGTACCTGAAGGGACTACAGCTGCAACTAAAATAAACTGAACTAAAATAAACTAAACTAAAATAAACTATTAAATGAACCGCCAACTATTTTGATAATCGATTCATCTTTTATTCCTTGGCTTTTGGCTCGGCATGAGAGTTGCCTTGAGAGTCCTTTTTCCTTTCATATTGGTCTTAACACTTTTATTATGTTAATGTCCTGTTGGTTTTAAATAGGTTTTACTGTTTTATTGTGTTGTTTTTATGTTTTTTATGTATAATTGTACAGCACTTTGGTCTAGTTTCATCGTTTTTAAATGTGCTTTATAAATAAATTTGGATTGGAATCAGTTTGAGTATTTTTCAAAGAAAAAATTAAAATCAAACTTCTCTGATTCCAGCTTCTTAAATGTGGATATTTTCAGGTTTCTTTTCTCCTTTACGACAGTAAACTGAATATATTTAAGTTGTGGATGAAACAAGACGTCATCTTGGGCTTTGGGAAACACTCATCGACAGTTTTCTGACATCTTATAGACCAAACAACGAATCGATTAATCGTGAAAATAATCAACAGATTATTCAACAATGAAAAAAATCATTATTTGCAGCCCTAAAAGGGACCTCCAAATGGATTATAAAAAAATGCAATATTTTAAAAACCCATTTCATTTTATCTTCCTCCTAATAATGAATCATACCTGCATTTAAATAAATAGGTCAAATAAATCTCCCATGGCTCAGTATTCATACGACGTCCTGACTCTGAAGTTAAACCCAGCAAGAATAAATCACTGCATCATCAAAAAACAGTAAGACAAGTAACTAACCTGCTACTATATGTCCCATTTTACTATTAGTTAATTAATATCTACACACAAGCACGAAAAAACACGAAAAACTGCCCGACATACTCAAAGTCACAGTTCAATGTGAGCTGTAATTGCAGCTGTAAAAAGCCTCCAACGTGCCACTGGATTACAGGAGCTCTTATATAAACGGCTGTAAGTCCTAAATAAATATGACGTGCTCCATAAAACAAAACTATTAACCTAAACATGCAACATAGTCACAAAAGCTGTTACATAAACAAAGTTACTGCATTTATCTGTCGATGTGGCTAAGAGCATCTTAAGCTATACGTTGAGATTTTACATATTAAACTGAGTTTTAAGCCCTAAACTCTTGATGCATTGTAGAGATAAACACAAGAGTCTTTAATAACCTTTGACTCAGTTGCTCATCTGTGAGATCAACTCCAGCACAAACAAAGGACTCCACAGTTCATCTTTTTTTCTTTTAAAGGAGCTCTATACAGAATTCAGTAGGGCTGCTCGATTATGGCAAGAATCATAATCACGATTATTTGGGTCAATATTGAGATCATGATTATTAAGCACGATTACTCATTAACTTTGGAAACATCGTGCATTTAGAAAGAACATTTTGTAGCCTATGTTTTGATGTTAAATGCATCAATCTGGTGCAATTTGAGAGGAAAATGAAGAGGCAGATCTATAAAGAACTTTATGCTCTAGTAAACAATTTAATCATAAACATATTGGTTGTAGAGATATGAATGGTGATGACAGGGCAAAAAGATCACACCCACAAAGCATGATAAACAAAAACATGTTTCAAGACGGGTCAGGTGGGTTGCCGACATCGCCGCACTGAGGAAAGTCAGCCCTGGTTGACAGTTGCACAGGGAGCAGGGAGAGAGGGCACAGCGAGAACTAAGCGTGAGGGGTGCTGTAAAGCGCCACCTGCACCCTGGGCCTTTCCAAGCTGACCTAGAGACAGTCGCAGCGCACCACCACTGACGATATATACGAGAGTTCCCACGAGGAGATTCTCCCAAACTGAGTGGGGCGAAAGTGCACCGCTATAAAGGAAAGGGGTGCGCTGGATTTCTAACACAAAACAAAAGCGTCATTGCGAAAAAACAGAACGCGGAACAATAATCGTTTTTATGTTGATTATCTTGTTTTCATAATCGTTGGAAGCCAAAATAATTGAAATTCGATTCATCTCACCGCCCTACAATTCAGAGCATATCTATGATTGAGGGATTGCCTCCACACGGCTCTCAGCATGGCGACGACTGAGCAGATAACTGGGCTAACAGCACGAACAGATCAAACAACTGCAACAGTGTGGAAAGAGCTAATAGTGTTGGCACGAGGGGGAACTGGAGAGGCGGCCATGAGCTAAACAGTCGGACACACACGGAGAGACTCTCATGCACTAAAAGGCACTTGCAGCCGGCCCGGCGATGCCAACAAAGCACAGAGAAGCTGTGATTACAACACACAGGGAGAGTGACTTCATTCTCTGCTCAGGTAGACATTACTCCTAAATCTTAACACAGCAAATAGTTGTTTGCTGCTATATTAATTTTTTGGATATCATATAGAGCACCTTTAACAATTTGCTAAAAACATTAAGAACATAGCTCAGCAAATAATCACAACTCATTTGGTCCTAAAATCATAACTTCTGGAGACAAGCAAAGAAAATCTATCAACGGCAGTAAAATCCTCATCATCATCATCATCATCATCATCATCATCATCATCATCTCGCTCTTTCTCTGAAACAAACACACACACAGACACACAGATGTGGCTCTAAGCTGTAAAGCTGCTTAACTGCAGTCAGTCAGCTGCCACAGAACTGCAGGAACACACAACATCCACCGATGAAATGCCTGGCGATGTCACCTCTACCGATCACATGCACACACACATGCACGCACACACACATGCACGTGCACACACACACACACACACACACACACACACACGCACACACACACACACACACACATACACACTGGTAGCCAAGGTTAGGAGTTGTTCCCCATGTAGCTGAAATGGAACAGCAGGGGGTTTGATTCCAGTTGAGGACAAACTGTAAATCTGTGACCTCCCACGCTACTAGAACACAGCAGCTCCCATCATTAACAAATTAACACAGTCTCCTCATTTCTCATGAAGCTGAGCAGGCTGGGAAATCGTCTCAAACAGTATTACTCAGCAAGTTTTTAACCACAGCTCAGCGTCACCAGAGCTGTCCCCAATACCATTTTTTGTGCTCGGAGCTTCAACAGCGAATACTCAAGGCTTCGGCCGGGCGGACCACGGTGACCAGAGGAGCGCTTTAACCTCTCAGTTAGTAGGCAGCACGGACTCATGTCATTAAAGCAGCACAATTCCTGTGTCACACTATCAGAGGCTTCGTCCACACATGCTTTTTCTAACAAAAATATGTCATGATGAGTCCGCACACGCCTCTATCCTCTGTCGTCTCCATGACATGACTCGGGAAGACATTTCTCCGTTCTGAGCTGAGATGGACGGCATGGCGCTGCAACACGACACTCGATTTAATTAAAAGGCATGAATTTCTAAGGATTCTGTTATTCTACAGTATTGTTGTTTGTGTTTTCCAAAAGGTTTGGTGTGTTTTATGCATGCTTGTAATCCAGAGGGGTTAAAAAAACAACAAGAAAATATCCGAATACCAAAATTGAAAGTCGAATACCTACCCAATGAACGAAAAACCAAATAGTCGTTTATTTGGGTCCAGCCCTAAACTTTACACACACACTTATTCTTTGTTAAGATAATCAATAAGCCAATATTAGACTGCGTATTATTTAGGTTTAATTTTGTTTTGCTGCTTATATTTAGAGACATTTAAGAACTTTGTGAAATGAAAAAACGGTTTGTAGCAAAACACAATTATGTACCTCAAAGTCAAGTATCAAAAAAAAAGCCTTGTTTTTTGGTTTTGTGAACAAAACTCAAGTGGCAACTCTAGTACGTTAAACTTCCAGCTTCAGTCAGACATTTGGATGAACTACAGAAGGTGTGAAAGCTTTAATGTCTTTTATCTTCGTTTTCAACAGAGAGAAGAGATAAAAGCCTCCCTGACACAGTGAGGAAACAAACAGCTGTCGGTGTGTGTGAGGTTAACTGGGGTTATCGAGCTTAACGTGGAGTGTCAGCATGTTGACAGTATTAACGGCAAAGGCTTTCAGATTACTTCTGTCAGAACCAGCAGCTTCAGATTGGGACTGGATTACGTGGTTTACTACAGGGGACTGGCCGGTTGAGTGGGTTTCTATATTTGTTAATTGTCTTATCTGCGTATTCCTGTTTACATTGTGTATCTGCTGACCTGTGACACGAGATGCCATTTTATGTCTGTACGCCACTTTGTGTGTGTGTGTGTGTGTGTGTGTGTGTGTGTACCTTGACAGGCTCTAGCGTAGCAGAGAAAGCATCCTGCAGAGCGCAGCAGGCCAACCTCCACATCTCCTCTGTGAACACTGGACCCACTGTGACCAGAATATACCTGGAGAGAGACGGTGAACAATACAAACAACAGTGGTTGGATCAGACTGAGAAACAGGCAAACACCTGCTTTCTAACGCACTGTTCAAACTATTATCTAAACATAAGGCTGGTATTGTTATTGTAAACAAATCCCCCCCAAATGTGTTAGTCGAGTGTGCAAAAACAAGCACTTTTAGTGCACGTAAACTGACGGTACCAGGTTGCCCCAAATTATTACATTACAGCTCTTTTAGCAGTTGGCAGCTGCAGCGTAATCCCTCAATACTGGTCCGATTTCAAAAAGTCATTAGTCATTCAGACACAAAACCATGGGAAAATAGGGTCCAGGTTGAAAAATACCAAAGTTATCTTTTAATAATTTAGGCTCATCATTAAAATTTGCAATTTAAAACATGCACTCCTAAGTGAGAGAGAGAGATTCCTGAATTTCAAATGTCCACATGGAGTTAATGACAGATATTTAATTGACAGCAAGGATGTGTGTCGTGTGGTCACCTGATGCAGGAGCAGCCCACTCTGGAGATGGTCTCTGCAGGCTCCGACACACAAGCCACGAGAAGCTTGAACAGATCCTTCAACATCAGGTTGATCAGAGACTCATAACCGACATCTGCAATAAGATATAACACACACACACAACAACAACACGACGTAGCCCGTTAGCACGTGGGGTAAAGATGGAGAGGCCACAATTTAATATGACTAAGGAGGAGGGCGGTGGAACAACGAGTCATCCATCACACTCGACTTCACTTCGGTGCACAAACACACGTACACGAGACAAACAATAACAATTCATCAGCTCTGTGATAGTGCCCCTTCAGTTTAGAATAATTCATCACTGATGCCTGGTTTTAAGGTTAACAACACAAATGTCCATTTCTTTCTGGGGTTCATGTAAATAATCTACTAGAATCTAGTGCGGAAATGATCGTAACACCTCTTCCTAACATACAGCGAGCGAGCGAACTCTAGTGAATGGAACGCACAATATTATCCAGATATACTACGACTGATGTCACTCTATTACATAGAGAGAGTGATATTGATTTATATCTGTTACTGTCAGCACCTTCATTGGGAAAAAGATGAAACTGATGTGTCTTGTCTGATGTTCGCTTGTTTGCTTCAAGTCCAGTTAGGAAGAGGTTTGACACAATTTCCATGTCCATTTCACAAAGCTCACTAAAATGAGCACAAACTACAGCCTGGAATGAAAAATCAGAGCTAGAAGCTAAGAGCTAAGAGCTTGTTGCAGGAACTGAAGGTTCTTTCAACTGAGATTTTAAAAAGTATTTAGGCATTAAGGAGCTTTTAATCTATTAAAAGAAGGCTTAGCACTGCAAACATTACAGATTATACATTCAGTGCTTGTCTGAAAAAGCCAGTTCACACCGGAGGAGTTATCTTGGGGTTTATGTGGAGCAATGTCTGTTTGACTTTTTTAGTATTTCAAGGACACTGCGCTCTCCGACATGTTTGACCATCGAGACGCGCCTCTTAGCTTCTTTTACTTAATCCTCCATAAGGCTATTAAATGAAATTAGGAGCACTGAATCTTCAAGTTGCAGAGGGAATTAATCTTGAGGAAACGGTGAGGATGGGGCTGAAACTTTCATAAACCTCTCTGGTGATTGTGGTTCTTTTCGCAACAAGTGTGGAAAACTCTGGTAGCCACAGCGCCCCTCGAGTAACGCTGCTGTGTTCACTCTAAGAGCGACACAGCAACAGGCTACAAGTCATTGTCAGCATTGTAGCTCAAGACATCAAACATTTCCTGCTCAAGGAAATTCTGAATTGTACTGTGTGGAAAATGGAGAGTGATGTGAAATTGTTCTGAAACTGTTATTCTTCTTTTTACACCCAAAACCCTCTAAGGAAACCCTTTATACACACACACACACACACACACACACACACACACACACACACACACACACACACACACACACACACACACACACACACACACACACACACACACTGCTGTGTCTCACCTGAGTGGATAAAGCTGTTGACGTGCTCCACCACCAGCTCGCAGCACAGGCCGATGGCGTGTTTGAAGTTTGCAGCTGCCACGTCCCAGTAGGAGTGGTCGCCGTGGCTACGCTGCAGCCACAGGGCCATCACAGGAAGCAGCAGCTGGATGACGGAGAAGATGGCAAACCCCGGACCTGGAGGTGAGGAGACGCAGTTAGACTGTGAGGGTTTATTTGGACAACAGCTTGGGATCGGATGCTTGTTTTAGGGTTTTTTTCCCCTTCAGTCTGGTCTTCTGCATGTGAGACACATGATTATTTGGATTGAGGTCATGTGACTGGTTTGGCCATTCAAACATATTCTACTGTTTGGCTGTAAAAACTCCTTGGTTAACTTGTTTTTATATCTACGACCACTGTCCTTGTCCATGGTATAAAAATGGCTATGCATCCTACTCTGTTTGCCTAATATGGATGTGAACACACTGTCTGTGTGTTACCTGGCACAATGATGACCTCTCTGAGCAGATTGAAGAGCAGCTCCAGGGTTGGAGGTTGGTGTTGGCGAGGACAGTTTGACACCGCTGCTGTGAGCTGCTCCAGTAACAAAATCCACACCTGGATCAGACCTGCAGGACAGAATACAGCAACACTTAGCTTGGGTTAGAGAGAGAGAGTTAGAGGGGAGCGGAGAGGATCAACAAGTACAACGACAGAGAAGAACTGATGAGACTAACACTTTTACCTGTGTCATCATCAAACTCCTGCAGGACACAGTCCATCCCGTCCTCGGTGCTGATGGAGCGTTCCTGTGATCTCATTGGCAGGCTGGCGAGCCGCGCCCCAAGGAACACCGGCTTGGACTGCATCTTGTAGATCTTTGCCAGCAGCTGTCAATGAAATGCTTCATTAAGTCACAGAGGTGAAGCTGAACAAATACCTGTACATCTGCTCCTGTTGCCTGCGGCTACTCAAAAAATCACGGCTCGTATGATATCTTACAAATCGTTATACCTGATTTTTTGTGTGTTTTCCTACAAATGTCCCGCAACACCTGATGCATGTGTCAATTTCCGCTCGTTACTTGCATACAGTCTTTTCAAAATATTCACAGGAAACAACTTGGTTAGGTTTAGGCAACAAAACTACCTAGTTCGGTTTAGGAAAAGATCGTGGTTTATTGGGACTGTCTTGAGAAGAAAATGTGTTATTGATGTAATTTCTTAGCGCAACATTTAAATATATGTAGCACTGGCAGCTAATTTCAAAGGAGAACATACTAGCTGTAGCATTATTGTTGGAGAAGCCAGTATTTCAACTTAGCATGTTTCTTTTATCTCTGATGACATATCATGGCCATCTTATGATTTATTACAGTAAAAATATCACATATTGGTCCTTTAAGGCTTTAAAGGATCCCTGATCTGGACCGTTTAATTTTGAATTTGAAACTCTTGCTTTAAGAGTGCAACAGGAAAAAATACATAACTTACATTTGCTACACTAATTATCTCATAAACCTAATAAGAAGTGCTTACCTGCGAACATTTGCGGAGGTAGTCGAGGGCAGGCAGGCAGAGGTCAGTGGAGCTGTAACCAGACGCATGGACACAGTCTCCAATCTCCCTATAGTCCACCTCTCCTGCACACAAACAGACAATCACACAGAGAAAACGATAATTTGGTACAAAACTATTATGAAATAAAGGTTTGTTAATGTGAAAGGCAAGTCTTTGATTTTTGTATATGATGAAAAATGTGGAGAAAGTAAAGAAGTGAAAAAAGAGCATGTACAAGTGAGACCAACCTAAGCCCTTCACAAACTTCATGAGGCACATGATGTAGTCAGTGGCAGCGTTGGCAAAAACTTGGATGTTGTCAGTGTTGATGAAAGCCTCAAAGACATCGAACACCGGAGCCTGGGACTTCCCTAGAGGAGAGGACGCAAGGGAGGGAGGGAAGGAGAGAGGGGGAAGAGGAAATAAAGAGGTGATGAAGAGAGGATGGGAGGACAAAGGAGTTGAGGAAAGAGGGAAGGAAGCAATGAAAGAGAGCGATGAATTAATTAATTCTGTTTCTATTAGATGATAAACTTCAGGTATTTTTTTAATAATAAAATGTGTGTTTGTCGGTTTGGAGCAGAGGCTGTCAGACGTACCCATGGAGTATTCTCCCACCAGGTAGTCTTTGGTGTCGGTCTTGCTGCTGTGGACGGTCCTCAGAGCGCTGAACAGAGGCCTCCATCCTGACAGGATCTGAGGAGAACACATCTCCACCAGCTCGCCTATCGATGTTATCACCTGCAGGGAGACAAACAGAGAGGCATCCTCTAAACTGTGTAGTAAATAAAAAGGTGCTACATGTAACGCTTCAGATCGATGTTAAAATGTGACACTGAGATCGTTCTTCACCTGGTCCTGTACGTCTTCGTCACACAGCTCCAGCTGCATGATGTGCTCGAAGGGCCTAAACAGCGCCTCGTTGAAGTGGAAGTGTGGAAGCTCCGCCCAGCTCGTCAGCACCTCCGTCAGGACGTCATGGATAAAGGAAACGGCCTTCTGGGACACGTGGCGCTCTTTGTGACACGCCGCCTGGGAGAAGAGGAAACGTTTACTGTGTCAGCAGTGAGCTTTAACTATGTTAGTCTGCAGTAATATGATGAACCCTTTAAGATGGCTCTGTGCACATGGCGGCCCGTTGCAGCAGCAGCAGCAGCTCTCCCTTTGGTTTTAAGAGAGGCTGACATTCCCTACCTCCACCAGATGAGGGGCCACCACGCTCCAGGCCCTCATCATGTGGAGCAGAGGTCGGTTCTTGTTCCTGACGATCCTCAGCATGCCCTCGCCCAGACGGAAGAGATGGAGAGCGCTGCGTCGGTCCAGCGTTGACTTCGCCTCTCCTACAGAGACACAGAGGGGACATTAAGACACTGATTGGGCTTCATTCATGTCACTATAATATCAATTTACTAAATGTGAGGTAATGTAATCAGATACCCAATGAGGGATTTTGTGTTTGTAAATCTGTAATTAGTAAATGCAAATGGCCTCCAAAGAATAGAAACTTCTCGATTTTAGATGGATTACCATTTTGGTTTAAATTTAATCTTGGAATTATGGTCACTTTAGCAGAAATGATGAATTCATTCAGTTCATTGGATACATTTTAGAGCTGTCAAAGTGAACACGTTAACACAAATTGGTTTTAATGCCACAATTTTTTTTAACGCATTAACGCAACTTGCAATTTTTAAATGCTTGTAGGTTTAAAATGTTTTTTAAAAGGTTGTAGCGGGCTCACTTTTCAAGCTAGAGGGGATGATACCGGTATCATATGAAACTAGACAAACTAACTAACCTAAGGAATCCTTTGGTACCAACCATGGCATACTAGCTTGTCGGGAAGGAGGCTAAATGACGCTCCAAACTTACGCTAAATTTTGGCGAGGAAAAACTGGCATGGCCATTTTCAAAAGGGTCCCTTGACCTCTGACCTCAAGATATGTGAATGAAAATGGGTTCTATTAGTACCCACGAGTCTCCCCTTTACAGACATGCCCACTTTATGATAATCACATGCAGTTTGGGGCAAGTCATAGTCAAGTCAGCACACTGACACACTGACAGCTGTTGTTGCCTGTTGGGCTGCAGTTTGCCATGTTATGATTTGAGTATATTTTTAATGCTAAATGCACACATACGGGACAATATTTATCATTGTTTTGTGTTTTTTCTCCCTAACTAATATTCAACTGCTTAACGCCTTTACATTATCACTCGTTGTGTCATAGAAACAACTGTATCAACAGGGACCATCAGGTTTGGAGAGCCAGATGATCTCAAAATGCTTTGAGACTTTAAGGTTACTGGTGACGAATAAGGTTATAGTTATGAGTTAAGGAATGAGTTGATTCATTGAAGCAAAAACATAAAGGTTTGTGTGTGTGCGTGCGTGTGTGTGTGTGTATACCTGGCATCGCCAGTGAGTAGTCTCCAGTCTCAGTAACAGAGTCGAACAGCTGAGACTGAGAAGCTTTCCTGAGCTGCTGCAAGAAACCGACCAGACCAACCAGGTTCAGCTTGGTAGCTGCTTCTTCAAACAACCTGGAACATACACACACAGATACACACACAGATACGGGGTGTAAGACAACGTTTTTTAAAAGATTTTACAATGAAATTATTATTTTAAAAGTTTGGATTATTACTTTACATTTAAACATAACAATTAGAAAAGTACGCTGTTAAAACAACTAAAGAGCTAACAGAACAATAGCCAAGCGTCAGGGAGAGGAAAACATCAAAAAGGAAGGCTATTGAATATGTATGATTGTTAAAATAACAAAAAGTACATAATACTGACAGAGATTTGTATTAAAGGTTCCTAAAAGTAACAGGAGAACTCATCTTTGATGAATATTCACAGGAAATAATCTGCTCAAAATTCATCCAAATCACTCGTTTTACACAAACTTCCTGCAGTTGTTGCGTTCACTATTTTGGTTAATTGTACAGTTTATCAGTTAATCTATACTGTTATTGTTATGCACTGAATATAATATGAAATATCCATAAAATATGTCAGGGGTCATCAGTTTACTCAACGATAGAAAAGGGCTCCATTAAGAAAAAAGGTTGGAAACCACTGGTATTATATCAAATAACCCCAAATCACTGGAAGATCACAGATATGATGAAATGGCTGTTGTAAAGTGAGCTGATTAAAGAAAAGGTTAAAAAACACAATGGATTTAGTGAATATTCAGAGTGCAGAGGAAGGATGTTTTAAGGCAGAAAAGCAGCGGCGTTGCCCTTTAAGCTCACTGCTTTTGGGACAGCCCTGTGCAGAGGAGTGTTTACTATGTTTTGGCACCGCTTTCAGCTTGTAAATGTGTTCAGTCCATCTGCTGCAGAACATCAGAGGGAACTTTTTTTTTTTTTTATTCGCTCCTAAAAGCAGCCTAGATAACTGGTGACATAACAGATGATCCTTGAAATAAACACAGTTTATTCTCTGGTTGTGCCAAACTTGAATAAGTCCAGAACTGTTGGCATGCAGGCTCATATACACACACACATCTGTATTTCTATACTTGTGAGGGCTCTAACCTAAACCTGATTCCTAAAACTTAAAAACACTCTGGTAGCTCTGTGCTGCCATCTTGTGGCCACAGCGTCTCCTGCTGAGCACCAAATGTCAGGGAATTGATCTGCCAAAACAAACCACATCTCACTAAGAGATGCCGTCATGCTGGCTGATAATATAACAAGGTGATAACAAGCAAGCAACAGATGTTTCATCGGGCTGTCGCACTTTAATTATAAACTGAACTGAGGGAGCTGGTAGCTGTCATTTTTCATACTCTACATAAAAGCATCCTTTTTTTGATATACACTTTGTCTAAGATGTATTAAGACAGGCTGTTAGGTTGTGGGTAAATATAACTGTTGTTATGGTATTTGTTCTTTACGTATTGTTTTATGTTTGTGTTTGTTTAAAGTGGCAATCTCGAAGTATTTAATTTAAATGAATGTCTGTTAAGTCACTATCTATCAGCACTGAGGCAACACAATGGTGAGTGAGTTAAATCTCCCTTTACAGTACATTTTCTACAGTACGATAAATTTGCGATTAATCGCGATTAAATATTTTAATCGACTGACAGCAACAACATTTAAATGATCCAAAACTATCACCTAAAATATTGCTTATTGTTGCTAATAATATTATTAAAACAGTCTAACAATTAAAAGGAGAAATACACCTAAAATGTCTGCTGTAAAATCTAAAACATGTCATTTGCCTATAATGTCTGTAATAGGTCTGCAACCAATGATTATCTCCACCACTGATTAATCTACTAATGCTTTTTTCCATTAGCTGATTTAGACAAATGTCAAAAAATGTCTGGCAAACATGACATTTTTGCCAAATGAACATCAAAACAGAACAATAAAATGCATATTTCTATATATCTTAGGAAGACATACTATATGTTATAAAGACACTGATATTTTTGTTAATATTGCGATATAGACTTTGATGTGCTGAGCTTTATAATGGGACTAAAAATAAAATATATATATTTGTGAACCACAGCTAAAACAAATGATCATTGTGATGTATGATGTGTTGTGATATCTGAGTCCTACCTGTCAGCCTGTGTTGACAGCGTACACACAGCCTTGGCAGCGCTGGTCCCAGTCATCAGGCTGCCACCCCTCAGGTCCAGACCTCGGCCTCGGCTGCTCTCCCTCAGCAGCTCCTGGATGGACAGAGGCTGGATGACCGGCTGGCTCAGGCCCAGCTCCGAGGCCTCCGGGCTGGGCTCGCAGCTCAGCTCCATCCCCAGGTCCACGCCGATGCTCTGCTGGCTCTGCTGGGTGATGGTGGTCAGAGAGGACGGCTGCGAGGATCCGTCGCTGAAGTGGGTGTGTTCCAATGAGCTGATGTATTCGGTCACCCTGAGAGACAAAGAGTGAAACGAGGTGAAGGAGGTGAAACAGAAAAGTTAAGAAGTGAATGTACATGTATTGTATTAACACAGTATCTCCAGAATTACATCTTCTAAAGAGCTTAAACATATTTGAGTTTGAAATGAATCAAATGGGGTTTTCAAAAACGTTTAATGTCCCAAATTACAATCTTTTGTATTTTTTAAAGCCTATAGGAAAACGTTGCTTCTATAAAAATCAGAATAGGGGATTCTAACTATCTTCAAGCATCCCTAGAGTTTTTAGAAATTCAGTTAAATATAATTGGAAATTGGAAAGCAATTAAAAAATGATTCCAATGGCATACGTTTTTGTTTGTAGAAGAATTACATGGGTAGCAGCGAGCTGCGTACCACACTGGGGAGCATCATCTGACACACACTGAATTTAAGTAATCAGTGCCCAAAACAGATAAGCTGGCCAGTGTGTGTGTGTGTGTGTGTGTGTGTGTACCTGAAGACATGTGGCCAGCAGTCGTGGTTGTGGCTGCCCATCTCCAGTCCCACGTTCAGGATGGCGTCCATACACAACACATGAGCCGTGTGCAGGCGAACTCCCTGAGGACGACCGATCTGCTCCAGACGCTGTTCAACGCGCTGCTTCACTGGACATACACACACACACACACACAAATGTACAACCAGATATTAGACATACACATATGAGAACACAGGATACATCTTGAATAGAACAAACTAGAGCTGTCAAAGTTAATATGATATTAACGCATTAACGCAAATTCGTTTGGGTTAAGTCATAGTCAAGTCAGCACACTGACACACTGACTGTTGTTGCCTGTTGGGCTGCAGTTTGCCATGTTATGATTTAAGCATATTTGTTTATGCTAAATGCAGTACCTGTGAGGGTTTCTGGACAATATTTGTCATTGGTTTGTGTTGTTAATTGATTTACAGTAATAAATATATACATACATTTGCATAAAGCAGCATATTTGTCCACTCCCATGTTGATAAGAGTATTAAATACTTCATGAATCTCCTTTAAGATACATTTTGAACAGATAAAAAATGCGTAATTAATTTGCGATTAATCACGATTAAATACTTTAATCTACTGACAGCCACAAACTTTACACCACTTAATCAACCTTTAATGTACGCCGCATACAACATACAGTAATCATACACACAGACAGACACACTAAATGAAGGTTTAGCTTGTAATGAGAATTAATTACATCTAATGAAACTGAATAATGCATATCATTAAAGATAATGGCGATTGTAAAAGACGATGAGAAGAGATGTAGTCGTAGTTTCCCACAGCTTCCACTAGATGGCACTAAAGACCTGTTTATCACTCGTAGCACCTTTTAGGGAGTTCTGGACCAGAGTCCAAAGGATTAATGCTACCAGCTTAAATTTTTATTAATAAAACATGCCATTATTCAAAATTCTCTTTTGGTTATAAATGAGGAAACAATCATTCAG